>JAJPUD010000013.1:934269-987836 GCA_023553655.1 Myrmecobius fasciatus | reverse complement strand
CCTCTCCACAATGGAATTAAAAGCCTCCCTGGCACTGCGCAGGCGCGGCGCGGGGTCTGCTGGGAACTACTCGACCCGGCCAGAGGGGAGCTCTGGGGAGCCAGGGCGCCTGCGCAACAGCTTCCGCCCGGCCGGCCTGTCAATCATTCGGGCGGTTGGGCCCGAGGGTTGGGGCCGACTCGTGTGGGGCCAGTGGGGCGGGGACTTATGAAGTGACCAGAGGAGGGGTGGGCCTGGGCTTAGGAAAAGGGAATGAAGGCCCGGAGCGGCTAGGGCCTTAGATTTGCAATCGACAGAGCCAAAAGGGACGAGGATTTGGGATTGGAGTTACCAGGGCTGCCTGGGAGGAAGAAAGTGGGCGCCGGGGTAAAGGAATGAGGCAACCAGAGAAGGGATTGGAAGTAAAGCGGAGAGCAGAGGGGGCCCTAGCCCGTCAGCGGGCTGCACCCTCCCCCGAGGGCCCTCGATGCCCAAACACCGCCCCTCCAAACCCCCCAGTCGTCTTGCTTTCCCCAAACCCATTCACCCCTGCCTTAGTCTGGGATCTCTTGGATCTGGTTCGGTAGTGGGAGTGGCCTACGTTGAAAACGTAATCGGAGTACCTTTGCCAAAAAAAAAAAAAAAAAAAAAAGATTGCTTACTGCCAACCTACCTGAAGGCTACTCAAAAAGGAAACCGCTTGCACTCCGAGTTGAGCCGCCCTATAAAACACACGCCCACTCGCACTTCATCATCATTAAATGTTATTTAAATGTCCACATGCCTTTGTAGGCTTTACTAATGAGCCCTATTTGTCCAGTTATCTTACGGGCACTTTCCTTTTTGGAAACGGCCGTGGCTTACTATATCACCACCACCTTTGGAAGATCTCCAGTGTCATTCTTCCCACTCCCATGGCCCATCCCTCCTTCCAAGCCAGCTAGGATCTCAATTAGTATAGACAAGACTATTCTTCCTTTTTCCTTAAAGGAATCTCCCAAACACAAACCGAACGAATCAACTCAAATATTTATTTGAGCACCTGGGTCCTTGGTGCACATCTTATTTATTGTAAACTCCTTGAGGGCAGGAACTGCCTTTTCCCTGGAATGGAGTAGGCGCTTAATAAATGTTGATTGAATGGGACTGAATTGCTATTGAGTATGCAGTCATCTGAAGTTGCATTTTTTCCTGTTGGATTACATATGTAAGTCACTCTTCAAAAAATAAAAATCTAGAGCTTTGTACAGGTGCCTGGCACATACTAGGCACTAAATAAATGTTTCTAAATTTGAAATGCTAGAGCTGTAATGATATACTTTCTATAAAGTATATTTTTGAATATAAAAAGATTTTCGTTTTTCCTTTTTTTTAAGTATTTTATCCATGAGTTGTAGTTCCTTTATATAGCAATTTATGGTTTGCAAAACCTTTTCCCCACAACTACTCTGTGAGGTAGGTAACATTATTATTAAACTTATTTTACAGATGAGGACTTAGAAAGACAAGACTTAAAAGGATGAAAGGACTTGTCCATCATCACCCAGCTAGCTATTGGGAATCAAGGTTTTCTAACACCAAGGCCTCTAAATTACATGCTGAAATCATGAAATCATGAATAAATACCCACAGGCCTCAGTTATTTGGCCTCAAATATTTACAAATCATTTAAAAATATTAAAGGTGATTCATAAAAAGAAACCAATATTTGATGAAATATTATATTCTGCACAATGTTTTTAGAGTTAAGAAAAATTGGTCCCTAACTTAGTGTGACTATAAATGGCAAAGTTCTGGCCCTTGAACTGTAAAACTTTAATATAGTGGAGTGTAGCTAAGTGTTAAAAGACTGGAAATTCAAAAACTTAAAACAGCAGTAAAATATTAGTCAATGTCTATGAGAAATGAGTCTGTCCCTTTATTCAGGGTGTCTGTGTTTAATGGTAAGCTGGGATGCATATAAGCTAGTCCAAGCATGAAGGGCAGTAGGACACTCATATGGAAAACCAACTTTGTCCCTCAGTTATCAAGATAAGAAACCTGTCATTTCTCTCATTCACTCTGTCAGCCTTGAGATACTCCAAGCAGACTTACCTCTGTGTTGTACACCCCATATATCAGGAAGATGAAAAGACCCTGTAAAATAAAATGGAGGGAAAAAGCTGTTAACTCTAATCATTTCGGCAGTAGAAATACCTGAAATAAACTTTCCTGGGAACAGACAAAAGAAGACACACTTCATCAAGGTCAATTTATTTTTCTATTTTTCAACATTATAAGCTGTACCTTGAACATTTATTTGATAACGTGGGGACTGCATTTTGCCTATGGCATTTTGTGCTACTCACCTCTTTAGAAATAGGAAAAGATGTCACCAAGAGTGGAGTTTATTAATTAGAAAAATTGTCATACTTGCCTCTGAATAATCTTTGCCCAATGAATTAAAGATGGAACTCAGAAATATTCAAATAATTTCAGAATCATTAGTAAACTATTAGTATTTCTAAATATAAAAATTTGGTTATAGTAGATATTCTTCTATAAGCCAATCTTCAAATATCTTTTATTAAAATGTAAAATGTCTTATAAAGAATAGAATTAAAAATGCTAACATTTCAATTAATTTTGAAATGTTTAGTTGTGAAATTTTACAACTTTTCTATGTTAAAAGAACTAGTTTAAAATCTATTAAGAAATATGCTCCTTAACCCTATGTTTGGCACTTCTCTACATAATTATAGAATACTTAGCTCACTGCAAAGATAAAAGTTTTTGTCAGTAAATATTAGAACATGGAAAATACATGACAATTACTAATAGTCTCGTTAATGGCCATCTTTCTTTACATGCTTTTGGCAACTGGAAAATATTTTTTACAAGAACCACTAATGTGATAATGATTACATAGGGTGTCATAATTAAAATCTGTAACTAATGCTTAAAATTAAGGAAATAGTGAATTGTGATGACATTTCAAAAAGTATTCTACATTAACTAGATTTAGATTACAAGGTAGAAGAATACTGCATTACTATTTCTATATTTGATTTTTATTTCTGAGTTCTTATTACAAATGATGCAAAAGAGATCACAAAAAGAGACCACTTTAAAAAAATCTCAAAATAATTTTTCATTGATTACTTAGTATCAATTTTCCTATAAACTTTGAACATCAAATTTTTAACAGAAATGTTTAATGCAAAGGGTTTTTTCCTCCTTTCCATAACTTTTCTTCTCATTCTAGTTACTTGTATTTCATTAATGCAAAAGCATTTTAATTTTATGTAATGAAATGATTTGACTTTTATAATTTCCTTGATTTTGTTTATGAATTTTCCCCAACCTTTTGTTCTCTCTCTCTGTCTCTCTGTCTCTGTTTCTGTCTCTGTCTCTGTCTGTCTCTCTCTCTTTTCCCCCTCCCCCTCTGTTTGGGAAGGTGTAGACTGATTTCTTAATTTGTATTCATTGGTTCATAAATTTATAACCTGAAAGGAAATTATCATCCTTTAGTCCATATTCTTCCCTTTTTTTAGATTAGGAAAGTGACACCTTAAATAAATGACTTGACTAAGGTCTCCTAGATAGTAAATAGGATTTACTAAATCTGGGATTCAAACTCAGCTTTTCTGACTCATATCATAATTGAGTATTCTTCCCACTATATCATTTTTTTGGTGTTTAAGATGCATTTCTAAATTTATTTTCACCAAATTGCTCTCTAGTTTTCCTAGTCAAGTACAGTCCCATCCCCAATGGCCTATGATCTTAAGTTTACTGAAAATTACTTATTTAATCTGTACTTCTAATGTATTTTCCTATTTTTTTTACTTAGTACCAGTTCATTTTGATAATTACTGTTTTATAATATAATTTGAAATCTGACAATGCTTATTTTTCTTCCTTTTCTTATTTCTAATTATTCTCTCTAGCATAATAAGGCATTAAAATATTATATCACCTGAAAAAAAATAATGAAAAACTTTAAGAAAATATATGAATTATTGAACCTTACCATTTCAGTGGTAGATTTTTTAAAAGCATATGCATACTCAAGCCATTATGCTATGTGGGTATAAATATCATCCCTAGTATAATTTCAAAAGAAAACAATCCATTCAAAAAATAGACCAGATTTATACAGCATAGATTGAACTGAATTAATTTTGTTTTATAGCATTATCTTGCTGATACTATTTCTTCCTATTCTGGATTATTCTGGGGTTCTCAGTTATCTAATGTGATGGGATGCAGCTTCTGTTCAGCAGATAATTTCAAACTCTTATTTAGTTGTAGAACTATATGAAGGATAAATTACTCAATTCTGAATCCCATTTAAGAGTATAATTTTACCTTCTTATAGATAAAAGGTGAGTTCTTATGTAAGTCAAATTTTTACAAATTAGATTACATAAGCATATGTAATAAATATTAAGGAGCCTTACTTTCTGGATAATATCTTCGGCCACTCTTTTGGTATTAAAAAAAAATCAGATGGTTGGTTATGTGTATAATTAGCCCCTAATTTGTTTGTCTTATAAATTCATATTTTTATATGCCATATTTTCTTAAAGTGAGACTCACATCTAGGAGGAAAGCAAACAGAAAACAAACCAAGTAAGATAAAAGTACATTTTTTTCTATATCTGATAGCCTGATAGTTTGTCATTCATACAGACACTTACTAGTAATTCACCATTGTCTAATAATTATTTTTGTATTTTATTATATTCAACTTCTTTGTGGCAAATATATGTATTCATGTGCTATTTTTTGAACTTTTAATTAATATAAAATGTATAGCCATATGCTCCCCTTTCTAAGAAAGCTGAAATTTTGTCAGTTTAACCAATGGGAAAGATATATCTAAAACAGTGTCCTATTCTCTTCTTCTCTTTTTTTCCAACAGATGTACAATATAAGAACATGAGCAAGCCTATTCACCAACAAGTAAGTGTCTGCCTGAGAACTGTCAAGTCCAAAGTTTAAAATTACTGCAGGGAGTCCAAGCCTCCCCTTCCCCCAAGCAATCTACATGATGCCAACATAACCAGTGAAAAATTCAATACAACTAGGTTTGAAGTTTTATATGACAAAAAATTACCACTTGGATTTTTTTTTCACCAAACTGACCAGTTATTTGATTTATTCTACTGTTGTTTGAGCATCATGTAGATATAATTTTAAAAATACATAAGCCTTTCATTATTAAATTTACATCCCATTTCCTGTCCCTTCATATTCTGAAAAGAAAAAAAAGTAACAAAACAAACTATTGGATACAAAATCCTAGACTTCTTACTACTTCATAACTATGAGCCATTTTTCAATTCCTGCAGAGAGAACCCTGTTAGGAACAGCTGGAAGGAACCAACTGCCAATCCTCAACTGGCACAGAAATTTCTGGAACTCCTTACTCCAACATTCTGTCCTGTTGAAAACTAAAGATCAAAAATATCCCACTTATTTCTGAAATATCTGCAAAGATGAAAGAGTCTTCTGTTGTTACACAGGTATCAACTTTTTTTCCCTCCATCCATAAGAATATTGCTATGCATAATTGGTACCACCATTTATAGTGGTGCCATATTCCTAATGCTGCAACCATAGTAAAAATATCAGTAATTGGGCAGGGAGCAACCAAGTGTAGAAGCTGGATTCCTATTGCACGTGAGTGCTTATAGGCAAGGGTCAGGACTAGGAGAAGACATCAAGATGCTATTTATATACTGCACAGCAGTTAAAGAAAGCAGCTCTAGAAAAAGAATAATAGACACTGATCCGTGGCTCTAGTTCTTCTAAGAAACATTAAAAGCAAAGGCTGCTTTTAAAACATTTTCAATCATTATGGAAGCAGTCATGTGAATAATATGTACAAACAGATAAAAGGATTGAGATCTAGTCTGTTGTTTTTGTATTGATCATTTCTGTGCTTTTATCATATGCTTCATGACTGCTTACAAAATCAATCTTCTTTCAAGTGGTAATGTTATTTTCTTTTCCTATCCTATGAAAAAGAAATGATGAGGCTCCTACTTAAACAATAGACTTTATATTGTAGACTCAGCAGTAAAAAAGCAAAAAACCTCTAAGACTTCAAATGTGAGCCCACATTCACACCTCTGTCACCATGTTCAAGATGAGATTGTAGAGGTCATTCAACATGTAGATTTATTAAATTCATTTCACAAACACGCAATTGTTTCAAATAACTTTGGTTCTGTTCAGACTTTAGGTGGTCTAGCTGGTACAGCAGGAAATGAGCCTTAGAACTGTTTCTCTGTTACTATGTGCCAAGTTTGTTTTTATATTTTCTTCTTGTATCACTGCAGATTTTTATTTGATGATGATTTTCATATGGTTTCCCATTCAAAGGCTGCTGAGTGACTGCATAGTCAAACATGCTCATCATTATCATCAACTTTATTGAACAGCCATAGGAACGTATGGCACTGTACTAAAAGGTATAAGATTTTAGAATGGATATAGATATTGTATTTGTTTTTAAGGAGACACTCAGTGGGAAAAATAAAAGCAAATACATTTGCATGTAAGAAATGCATGCTGACATATGTAAACTATATAATATTAGGAAAACTTGGTGCTTGATACTTAGACTTCTTGGAAGAAAAGAAACTAACATGAAGTCATCATTTTTATTAATTTTTATAGTGTGCAAAAAAACCCAGAAATTCAGAAGGAAGCATTAAAAAAACAAGGACATTAAAAAAGGGACATTTTGAAAGTAATATGTAAGATTTGTTATAGTTTTTTTTAATTTTAGAATTAGCTGTATAAACTGGAAATTCACAATTTCATATAGAATTCCCTTTTCCCTTTCTGTTGTGTGTATGGAATATTCCTTTCTTTGTTCAGATTTTATGAGTGTTAAAAAGAGAAGTATAATTGAATGGTAGTAAATGGAAAGCATGTGATGACCTGATAACTTCAACAAAGTTATAAAATTTAGGGAGATCTGTGTATAAGGGCTGTCAAGTGCAATTGCTTAAGGAACACAACAAGCAGACTTAAGAGAGGAAGAGAATTTTTTGGTTTCCAAAAAGCAGGAAATAAAATTTTATCTAGAATAGGGCTCTTTAACCTGGGGTCCATCAATTTTGAAAAATACTTTGATAACTATATTTCAATCTAATTATTTTTCTTTGTTATCCTACATACTCTATGTCCCACCACTTGTGTGGCATGGTGAATGAAACACGGCATCTGGAGTGGGGAAGGCCTGTTTTTCAATGCTTCCTCACACATGTACTAGCTGTTCCCTAGGTAAGTTACATAACTTCTATTTGCCTCAGTGTTCTCAACTGTAAAATGGATATGCTAAAAGCACCCACCTCACAGAGTTGTGAGGAACAAATGAGAAAATAATATAAGGTGCTTCATAAACTATTATCAATGCTATTATTTATTTATTTGATGCTTCTAAAAACATTATTTTGAGAAAGGGTCCATAGGTTTCATGAGACCCCTTTCTGTCACATTAAAAAAAGTTAAAAATTCTATATTTTATAACCTTAGATAAATCATTTAATATATTTAGGCCTCAGTTTTTTCATGTATAAAATAAGAGACTCAGATTAGTTTATAAGGTACCTTCCTGCTCTAAATCCTATGGCTTAGTTTAAGTGACTTATAATGTAATTACATTGGGAAAAATCACCAAATGGACAAATATCAGATATCTGGTGATCCTACCCTTAAGAATATAGACTCCTTAACAAAACAAAGGAACATTTCATATATAAATCTAATAGTAAAAACAAATGCATTTCAGCCCTAGAACTCATACTTCTGAAGTACTCTGTGCCTCTGGGACCCCTCCTTCTGATTGGAAGGCTCCTCACAGAACCTCCATTTCAGGAAGATCCCCAGGCCAGCCAAGTCTCCATTTCTCACTAGGCTGCACTCATTACTTGTCCATTCACCACCTTGTCCATTTCCAGCTGGTTTTTATATGTTGTCTTCCTCATTGAATGCAAGTACATTGAGAGCAGGTACTATTTTTATTGTTGCTTATATTTGCATTCCTGCCACTTCTAATAGTGCAGCTAGGTGGCACAGTGTATAGAGTATGAAGCTTGGAGTCAAGAAAACTCATTTTCCTGAATTCAAATCTGGCCTCAGATAATTACTAGCTATGTGATCCTGGACACATCACTTAACCCTGTTTGCTTCAGTTTCCTGAGCTAGAGAAGCAAATGGCAAACTATTCTAGAATCTTTGCCAAGAAAACCCCAAATGGATTTACAAAGAATTAGACACAACTAAATGGCCACAGCTCTTATCACAGTGTCTGACACATAGTAAGTGCTTAGTAAATGCTTGTTGTTGAACTGATCCCATCCCAGCAACTCTTGTTGAAAACGGGGCACATCCAATTTCAATGATCTTGTGATGAAGAGAGCCATCTCACCCAGAGAGAGAACTGCGGGGAACTGAATGTGGATCATAACATTCCCACTCTTTTTGTTGTTGTTTGTTTGCATTTTGTTTTCATATTCATTTTCTTTCCTTTTTGATCTGATCTTTCTTGTGCAGCAAGAGAATTGTACAAATATGTTTACAATATATTGGATTTAACATAGATTTTAACATGCATAACATATATTGGATTACTTGCCATCTAGGGGAGAGGTGGGTGGAAGGAGTGGAAAATTTGGAACACAAGATTATGCAAGGATCAAAGTTGAAAAATTATCTGTGCATATGTTTTGAAAATAAAAAGCTTTAATTTAAAAATGAAAAAAATAAAATGGGGCACATCATCCCAGTCATCACCAATACCAACTGTTTCTAACAGGTAGGTAATCTCAAGAGCCCCATGCTTTCAGCGTAGTCCCTATATACATTATCAAAAGGAATAACCTTTGTGGAAATGTAATCTAGAAATAACTTCCGTAGGTGCCCAATATTTGCCCATATGACTTGAGATTAATACAGTGATTTTATGTCCTTAAATCTCTCAAGTTCCAGAACCCCAGTGGTACCTAGATTGTAGAGGCTATTTCTGATTCTTAACATTATTTTCTTGGTTCTCTTCCTACATGTTTAACTATCCCTTCTGTTTCCTTTGCAGTATCTTTATCTAGCTTACACACATTAACTCTAAAAATTCCCCAGGGGTCTGTTCTTCTCTTCTCTCTTAATATCTCATTTGATGATGATTTTAGATCTCATGGATTCAATTTTCTCTATGCAGATGATTCTCAGACCTGTTTATCTAGCCCTTGCCTTTCTTCTGACCTCTTGTCTTGTATCACCAAGTGCCTATTAGACATCTTAAATTGGATTCCCATATACATTTCAAACAACATTTCTAAAACAGAAATTATTATGTTTCTCTCTAAATCCCACTCCATTCTGCTATTCTCCTCACAACCTCATTGTAATCCTGGAATTCATACATTTACCCCACGTATTCAATGTCAAATCTTATCATTTTTGTCATCATAAAATATATCCTCTCCTTTTCACACAAACATCTTCTCAGATCAGGAGATCCAGATGGGAAATTATGAGGTGAATGCCCTGGTTGTGCAACCTATTCAAATGGTGGGGGTTTGGGGAAGAGCTTTCTGAAGTCCACCCTTTATCTGCTCCAACCAGAGGAAAGGACCACAGGAGCAGGGGATGCTGAGGAGATGTGAATTTTAGAATTGATTTCATCTTGAATAATGATGGATTTCTTGGTATTCTGAGGTCCAAGAGGCTGACTCAAGTCTCTTTCCCACTCCAGTGTATCTTCCACTCAGCAAAACTATCTTTCTAAAACACACACATACACACACACACACACACACACACACACACACAGGAGCTTTATTTTAAATCCCTTCACAGTCTGGTTCTGTCCAACCTTTCCAATTCTCTTATTCCCCTTCATGTTTTCTAAAGTCCCCCAATGTTGTCATTTTTGCTGTTGCTTGTACAACATTCCATTTTCTGACTCCATAACTTTCTAAATTTATGTTGAACACTAATTTTTTTAAATTTTAAAAATTTTAGAAATTTTTTGAATTCTAAATTCCTTCAGCCCCTCCTCTACTCATTGAAAAGGCAAATAATACTCATTGTACATGTAAAGTCATGCAAAACATTTCCATATAAGCTGTATTTTTTAAGCAAGAAAAATAAAGTAAAAAAATTTGTTTTAGTATGTACTCAGAGGTCTTCAGTTCTCTCTCTAGAAGTGGATAACACCTTTCATCATAAATCTTTTGAAATTGCCATAGATCATTATATTGATTAGAGTAGCTGAGTCTTTCACAATTGATCATCACAATATTGTTTTTTATTGCATACAATATTCTAGTTCTTCTCAAACTTTACATCAATTCATATGAATCTTTCCAGATTTTTCTGAATCCATTTCTTGTAGCACAGTAGTATTCTACCATAATTATATATTACAACTTGTTCAGCCATTTCCCAGTTGATAGGAATCCTCTAGATAATATTTTTATGCCATCACAAAAAGAGTTACTATACACTTTTTTTTATGCATAGCTTCTTTCCCCTTTTTCTTTTATCTCTTTGGGACACAAATTTAGTAATGCTAGATCAAAGAGTATGCACAATTTTGTAGCCCTTGGGGCATAATCCCAAATTATTCTCAAATGGTTGGATCAGTTTATACCATCACCCATAGTGTATTAGTGTCCCTATTTTTTCCTAGCATGTTATTTTCCTTTTCTGTCATATTAGCCAATCTGACAGATGTAAGATGGTACCTCAGAGTTGTTTTAATTTATATTTATCTAATTAATAGTAATACAGAGCATTTTTCATATTTAAATCGTTGATTACTTCTTCTGAAAATTGCCTGTTCATATACTTTGACCATTTATCAATTGAGGAACGCCCCCTCCCTTTTTTATTTTTCTTTTTCTTTACAAATCTGGCTCAATTTCTGATATACTTGAGAAATTAAGCCTTTATGAGAAACTTGATGTAAAATTTCCCCCCTGCAGTTTCCTTTTTTCCTTCTAATTTTGACTGAATTGGTTTTGTGCAAACCCTTTTTCACTTCATGTAATCAAAATTAACCATTTTATCTCCAATGATCGTTTGTCTTATTTTGTCATAATATCTTCCCTTATCCATAGATCTGACAGATAACTTATTTCATTCTCCCCTGATTTGCTTATGACATCACCCTTTATGTCTAAATCAAGTGTACATTTTGACCTTATCTTGGTATATGGTGTGAGATGTTGGTCTAAGCCTACTTTCTACCAGACTGCTTTACAAGTTTCTCAGAAATTCTTGCTGAATAGTGAATTCTTGCACCCAGACCTTAAGGTCTATCAAACACTAGACTATTGTGGTCATTTACTATTGTATGCAGGATCATGTATCTAATCTATTCCTCTAATATACTACTCTATTTCTTAGCTGGTACCAGATTGTTGTAATGATTACCATTTTATAATATAATCTCCCTACTTTTTCATTGGCTATCCCCCATGCTTAGAATGCCTTCCTTCTTTCCACCTGGAAGATTCCCTGAGGACTCAGCTTTATGCCTTCCTTATCCAAGAGACCTTTCTTCCTACCCCCCAACAGCCAGCACTTATGATAGAGTGCTTTAAGATTTGCAAACTACACATATTGTTTTATCTTTAAACAACTCTGGGGCATAAATGCTATTATTATCTCCATTTTATAGGTGAAGAAACTGAGACACACAGAGGTTAAATGACTTCCTCACGGATACTCAGCTAGTAAGTGGCTTTGAGACTATGTGAATTTTAGACATACTCAAGGAAGTTACTTAAAGAGCTTGATCCCCTGCTCCAATGAGCTGCCTACCCAGGGCATTCCCTCTGAGATGACCTTTTATTTAGATACATATCTTGTATTTCCTGGCTGTTTCTTCATGTTGTCATTCATCAGAACATGAACTCTTTGCAAGTAGGGACTATGATTTTTCTCTTAGTACAGTGCCTGGCATAGAATAAGCTTTTAATAAATGATTGTTGTTGTTAAACTACATACTGCACAGCATATTTTGCTTTTTCCTTTATATAATTCATGGAGGATGTTAGGAGCTTCTTACTTACAATGCACATACACTCATTTCAGTGTACTGAAAATTAGCCAAAGTGATTCAGTAGCCCCTAGAAAATTAGATTGTGATTCTTCCAGGAAGGACATCTCATCTTCCCAGTCACATTGGAAGGATAGATAACCAGGGATAAGCTATGGGTACAACAGCATATTTTCTAAGCCAAAGAACAGAGTACATAGTCAAAGAATATTCTTTTGCAAAGCTTCATTTCTTTTCTTAAAATAAAAGTTGTTCCAGAAAATCCAGGATATATGGTCTCCATAAATGAATATAATCTTAGTCAATGACAATTTTTTCTCTCTCTTTTTTTCTATCTTCCCTTCTTGGGAGAAAGAATAAGGGTAGGGAGACTATCCAGAGAGGTAACTGCAAAGTGAGGTGGTTGTGTCTCTCTCTCTAGGAATACTTCCACCCATTCAAAGACATTTATCAAAGATCTTGTCATGTGTCAGACATTGTACTAGGCTTAGGCAATGAATGCAAAGACAAAAACAGCCTCTGCCCTCAAGGGTCTTCTCAAAGCAAATTCAGATGCTTTTTGAAAGGTACCACTGAGTTTTCCATGAACATTTTTTGACAGCTCATGAAGATAGAGGGTTTCCTGTCCTCCTTTCAGGCGCTCACTACAAGTGCTTTATAGTTATTAATTATAATGTCAAATATTCTAAATTTGTCTTCAATGATCCATCCCAAAGTCAGGGTTACATAAAATATTTTTATAATAGCTTTTTATTTTTCAAAATACATGCAAAGATAATTTTCAACATTCACCCTTGTAAAACTTTGTGTTCCAAATTTTTCTCTCTCCCTCCCTCCTCCCCTTCCCCTTTCCCTAGTAATCAGTATAGCTTAAACAAATAATCCAGTATAGCTTAAACATGTGCAATTCTTACAGAAAGATATTATCTGACATTTCAGATATCAAAAAAAATCAAATATGGGCCACAAACATTTATAAAACTTTTACACCTAAAATCTCCAGAGTTCCCTCTTCACAAATTATATGTAAATTAAACCTATTATAAATAAACTTAGATTTGTGTTTTAATTTATAAAAAGTATCTCTTTATAAATACTTCCAGGAAAAGATAACTGACCTAGTCATAAAACCCTAGTCTTATTTCAGTGACCTTAGCAAAAGTTCACAACCTATTGAGTTTCCTAGAATTTTACAGAAGATGAGTGGAATATTTAACAACGCCTATATATATTTCCTGTTTTAATTGGAGCATGGTTGCACGAAATAAATTTCATTTTAAAAGTACTATTGTTCAGCCTGTCTTTACCCTTTTCTTAACTGAAAATAGGAGAGGCTATTGTAACCACTGAAAAGAGACTATTTAAGTGTGATACCACTTCATAGAAATCTAGTTAACTCTTATAGGAAAGCAAGTGTACAATCCTATTGCATACTGAAAATTAAACAAGCAGGGATTAGATGAATTGATATAGTATAAGAAGCAGTAGAACTTAGTGGTTAGAGAACTGGTGTTAGAGCAAGTATTGTCTCTGAAGATAGATAATTGTCTATCTTCATGTCCACCATCTTTCCTCTCAATGCTCTAAGGCATTGTCTAAGATTCCAAGTTATAGTGAAGAGACCATGCTGCTTTGGGAGAGGGAGTTTCCTTATCTGGGAGTTCTCTTTATAAGTGAAATCACAGGTCATGTGCTTGTCTGTGATATATAGTATGAGTTTTTTTTTTTTTTTTTTTTCTGAAACTGGCATTTTGGAAAAAAAAAATCAAAGCCTGTGAAAGCCAAGAGTAATCCTTTGAACATATGAAGCCTGAATGATAGAGACCTCATAATTCTGTTTTTAAGTGTAGATCTAATAAAATTCTTCCACAAACCACTATGTTCAATAGCATCCCCTTCAGCCCGAGTCTTCTATTATTCTCAAGTGCCATTAAAATCAAAGAGTTTAAATCTTCCCCAGTTTCAAAAACAGTAATTCCTAATAGTAATTGGTTCTGTTATTTCCCAGAAAATCTCCAGTTATCTTTAGGGGTTTCACCTGTTTCATAAAACAAACTGATTACAATTTTATTTTTAGTAAATATATTACACATCACTAAAGATCTGTTCCAATGCTTGATCATATTTTGGCACTGACCTTGGATTCTCAAAGGTTTTGTTAGGAAAGCATGAGCTCTATTAGGTTCTTTTAAGTTGGAAGGGTATTAAATATAAACCTAGTGATGGAATATATGTCTGTTGTTTGATGACTAGCTAAACTAAGTTCAGAGAGGCTCATTACCAAATTGGTCACAGGTTGATAAGTTGTTTTATCTAGATTAGTTCTACAAAAAAAAATAGACTTTATCTGAAGAGATTGATGTGGATGCCAAGGAAGTCAATAACCAACCAAGTTTTTTGTTAGTTTGTTTTGAAGTGACTTGCTCAAGATCACACAACTAGTAATAAGTATCTATGGCTGGATTTGAACTCAGGTTCTCCTGATTCCAGGGCCAATGCTTTTTACCAATTGCAAATTGGAATTCATATTGTTGTAATCATTTTGTATATTGTTTTCCTGATTCATACTTCACTTTGAATGAGTTCATGTAAGTTTTTCCTTGCTTTTTTGTATTCAAAAGTATTAAATAGCTGTTACTCAGTTCATCTTGTGCAGAGTCCTAGTTGAAGAGGAATACTTTATAGTTAAGTTCCTTCAAATGTTCCTGTTTTTGAATGACATTGTGCTGTTTGTAAAAAGCTATACATATCTGCATATATACACATATATGCACATTCCTATATGTTATGTATTAATGCATGCATATATATCATCCATGCTTATATACATGTAGTATGCTTATTGTATATGTGTACGTACATCTTTATATACATAAATGTATAAATATATTATGATAGAGAATGCAAATAGATAACTTAAGCCTGAAATTAAACAGGAGGAGAGCAGGCTAAATTGCTTATTGGAAACTGTGAATTCATTTTTTAAAAATAGTGTTTTATTTTTTTCCACTTGCATGCAAAGATACTTTTTAACATTAATTTTAATAAATTTTGAGTTCGGATTTTTCTCTCCCTCCCTCCTTTTTTTAAAAAAATTTTCATTTTTGCTGAGGCATTTGGGGTTAAGTGACTTGCCAAGGGCCACACAGCTAGAAGTGTTAAGTGTCTGAGGCCACAGGTCCTCTTGACTTCAGGGCTGGTACTCTATCCATTGTGGCACCTAGCTGTCCCTTCCTTCCTCCTTTTTAAGTGAATTCATTTATTGACCTTAAAACTTCTCTTTGAAACAAATAACTCATCTTTTTAATGCCAATATTGTATCTATTATTACGATTGCAAGTCATGCAACACCACAGTCTCTGAAGAATTAATCAAAGAAAATCAATCAGACAGCAATAAAGAAGTATGTGATGATATATGTAGGCTACAACATATAAGACATAAACTGTGAAGAGGAACCTTAGTAAGGTTCCAAAAAGTACATGATCAAAAAAAGAAGTTAGTCATATGACAATATGGAGAAATAACTAACAGGTAATCCCTGTGCATCACTGACATCCTCTCAGTACCAAGAGAAAGCAAGGAAGACCACATATCTTGAGTGAAGCCCCAATGATGAACTTGTGAGAAGATATTAATGACTCATACTGGCATAAATAAGTTGCTATCTGTATCTTTGGGAGGAGTCAATCCAATAAATCCACAAGTACTTATTAAAAATCTATTTTATACCACAAATACTTATTAAGTACCTATTATATACCGGTAAGTGCTAAGAATATAAATACAAATATATAAACATAAAAATAAGATATTCTCTCCTCTCAGCTGCTTGTGAAGAAAGTCTGAACTAGGGTTGGTATGAATAAAAAGGGCAATTGAAGAGTTAGAATTGACTAAATTTGACAGTTTGGATAGGTGGGATAAGAGAGTGAAGAGTTGAGGTTGTAAATTTAGGTGACTGGAAGAATAACCTTAACAGAAATTCAACATAATTGTCCAGCCATTTCCCAAATGATGGGTACCCTCTCCATTTCTAATTCTTTATCACTGCAAACAGAGCTGGTTCCTTTTCCTGTTTAATCACTTTGGGGTAAAGACACAATAGTGATGTATTTGTTGCATTTAGAGGGAAAGATCATGAGTTCTGTTTTGGTTATTTTGAGTTTGAGATGCCTGTGAGATATCTTCCCTGGCAGATAATATTCCCTGGGCAGTTGAAGATATAAGACTAGAACTCAGGAAAGAGATGGACAGATTAATCGATTTGGGAATCAGTTGCATAAAGATAATAGTTAAATCCGTTGGATCTGATGCGATCTCCAAGAAAGAAAGTTCAAAGAGAAGAGAAGACAACTCAGAACAGAGTTGGAACTGGGATATTTGAGGATGATCTTACAGAGAAAACTGAGATCAGACAGGAAAAGAATATGACATTGTCACAAAATTCCAGGGTAGGGAATGTCTAGAAGGCAGGGATGGTCAGTATTGTCAAAAACTTTGGTGAATTAAAAAAGAATGAGAAAAGCTGTTTGGATTTATCAATAAAGAGATCTTTAGTTCTTGTGAAGGGAGCAATTTCATTGTAGTTGTGGAGATGAAAATCATATTGTGAAGGGTCAAGAAGTGGGTGGGAGGTGAGAAGATGGAGGCAATGAGCTAGATAGATTTTTCTAAGAATTCGGCTGTGCAAGGATAAAAAAGACCATATCAACTTGTGTAAGTTCAGTGACCATTTCTTTGTAGATAATTTGCCGATCCATTTATCCATAAGTCCTTAAACTGTAGTTCATATTATTAAATGCCTATTGGATATTTCAAACTGTCCGTAATTATTTCAAACTCAGTATGTCTGAAAGAGAATTCATATTTTTCTTTAAACTTCTTTTTTTTGAACTTCCTTATTTCTATTAAGGATATCCCCATGCTTCTGATAACTCAGGTTTAAAACCCTGGAGTTATCCTCAAATCTTACCTGTCCCTCATGCTTTGTATCCAATAAGATGCCTTTGTCTTGACTCTCAATACTATGCTCTATATCAATCCCTTTCTCTCTATTTACACAGCCATTACTCTAGTTCGGGCCCTAATCATTTTTTCTTGGTCTATTGCAATAACCTCTTTATTGGTCTCCCTGCTTCAAATTGTTCTTTTCTCCAATCATTCAATTACATAGCTGCCAAAGGGATATTCCTAAAATCTAGGGTGTATCATATGACTCTTCTGCTCAGTAAACTCCAGTGGCTCTCCTTTAGAATCAAATTTAAAGTTTCTTGTTTGACATTTAAATCCTTAACCTGACTCTAATTTACCTTTACAGGCTTATTATGTAGAATTCTGTTCCCCTTTTTTTCTGGCCAAACTGACCTCGCTATTATTCACATGCAATATTTCATGTCCTGTCTTTGAACCTTTGCACGATCTGTCCCTTCATGAATGGAAGGTACTCTTAGTTTACTTTAAAGTTCAGCTCAGATGTTGCCTCTTATGGACCTTTCCTGGTACTCCCCATATATTAATTCCTTTTCCCTGCATTTAACTTGTATTTATTTTGTATTACCTGTTGTCCCCCTTTATAGAATATACATTCCTTAAAGGTGAGGACTCTTCCTTTTTGTTTCTATATTCCCAGAGCCTAGCATATTGCCTTACTAATAGTTGGCAATAAATAAATGCTGGTTGAATTGTTGATTAATATAGATTTTGAAAATAGGTTTAAATGAAGATTTTTTTTTTTCAGTGTGGAGAGATCTGGGAATGTTTGTATTTAGCAGAGATGTGGTGAATAGATAAAGAAGAGTAGAAAGGGAATAAGTATTTAAATACCTACTATGTGCCAGGTCCTAGGCTAAACTGTATAAATATTGTCTCAATTGATTCTTATAGTGGTACTATGAGGTAGATGCTATTATAATTCCCCTCCTAGAGATGATTAAACTAAGGCAAAGAGAGATTAAATAACTCAGGGTCACACAAGTAATAATTTGTCTGAGGAGCATTTGAACTAATGTTTTTCTAACCCAGTGCTCTATTCCCTGAACCATCCAGCTGGTTCAGATAAGGAGAGGTTAATTATGTTACAACTTTGTTTGCTGTATTAGAGTTTACATATTGATATATAATATATATGACTTTATATTAATATGTGCTTTCTATGTTAATGTCATATATTGAAGCAATACAGGAATTCTTAGTATTTTATAAAGTCCTCATATATTTATTTTAATTTTGTTTGCTTGTCATTGTTATATTTATGACAAAATTTTTAAAAGTCAAGGAGGAATGATGAAACAGGAAAGTTGTCAAAGAAGTTGGGAGAGAATAGGTCAAGAGCACAAATATAGGGGTCATCTCTTCCTCCTATGCTGGAGGAAAGGAAGTGAGAATAAATGGGATTTTTATCATATTTGAAATCTAGAATTGATAAAAGGAGAGGTTATGAGAGACGTCTTGAACTTTTTTTCAGTTAATTATGATGCAGATCCTTTACTGAGATAAATAGAGGGGAGTGACTTAAAGAGCCATCTTTTTAAAGAGCCACCTTTTGTTGGGAATTGGTCTTGTGAGGAGGAAATTAAGTCCTTAGTGCCAGAAGGAACTACGTGGTATTATTGCCCAAGATTACAAAATCTTGACAAGAAACTGAAGATCAATGGAGATTCCATTTCTTCTCTATTATACATTGAATACAAAAGATTCAGGAAAGAAAAACTGATTTGGGAGGTTAACAACTGACTAAGATAGTGGTATTTGAAAAGAAGACTTGGACTTTTGGACCATAGCTTAAAATATAAGGATGACATAGTCTTGGCTAGAAATAGCCAACTTAACAAAGACTGTTAGTTAATAACCTTTTTTCCAAGTGCCTTGCAAATCTAATTAAAAGCTTTTTTTTTTTAAAGGATAAGGGAAGGAAAAGACTACTCATATACATTTATCAAATAGATACCATAAAGAAACTATCCAATGAAGGAAAAAATATTGAGACACCTTTAAATTTATAGGGGACAAAACACAAGAAAGAAACGAGTAGTAAAATCTTTGGCCTCAGAAGCCTACATACTAATGCCCAGTGTTTAGGCAACAAGTAAGTAGATGTAGAGTCTAAAGAAAGGAGGCAAATTTGACTTCTAAAATAGCATGTCGACTTGGTTTCATGAAACCCATAATTGGAATATAGCTCTGGAAAGCCATACCTTGTTCAAAAGAAATAAGGTAGGTTTAAAGGCAAGAGTTAGGGTATCATTGTAAATTAAAAGGAATACTTATGTGAGGAAATCTAGGAACTAGAAAAGAGAAAATGGTAAAGAATATTTGGTTGAAGGTAAATGGAAGAAGAAAAAAAGTTATTTTTGTCTTTAAAGCATACTACAGATCACTTGAGCAAAAAGGAAATGACTGCAGTGTTTGGAAAATACATCATAAACTTTGATACTGACAAGATATAGTAGTGGTGTTGGACTTCAATTATCCAGATAGTTTATTGAATTCTATCTCTGCCAAAAGTATACCAGCTAATAATTTCTTAACTGGTATGATAATTTGATCCAGTGAAAGGTAGAATAACCACAAGAAAAAATTCTACTTTATTAATTTACTAACAAGGAAGAATTAGTTTATCAGTATGTAATAGAAAAGAAGAAGAGCATAATCTGATTAAATGACTTTAAATTGATAATTTTGGGGCAAAGTTTATCAATGAATATTTGAGCCAGTACAATTAGCACTGGCTAGGTGGTACAAAAGATAGGCCAAATTTGACCTTAGACCCTTGCTAGTTGTGTAACATTGGACAAATTATTTAACCTTAGTCTGCCTCAGTTTTCTTATCTTAAAATGGGGATAAAAATAGCACCTTTCTCCTATTGTCAGGATAAAGTGAGGAAATATTTGTAAAGTGTTTTGCAAACCTTAAAGCTCTATATAAATGCTAGCTATCATCATCAATATTATTATTTATTCTTTACTCCTTAGGGATATCTCTTAAAATCCTGGAGGGGAAATTTAGGGCCCAAGAATGACTTTACTTGTATGGGCTATACTAGAATTTAAGAAAGCAAGTATTAATGTGTTCAAACGATAGATAAGTAGTATACCATGTGTTAATATTCTGTAGGAAAAAATTGCCCAAGGGGGTTTAGAAATTCTAAAGAATGAAATTCTGAAGGAAAAAATAATTGCAATGAAAAAATGGAAATAGAAGCTATCCAAAAGGACTGACAGATTAATAGAGAACCCATCAAACAATTTGGGATTTTCCTTTAAAAAATCTACAGATGATAAAAATAAGAACAGGTCTCAGAGGATAAAAGCATTGTAAAAATAATGTCTGGAGGACTAGAGCTCATGATAAGCTGAAGCTGTTGACAAAACTGAGGACAACAAAAAGAAAAGGGCTTTAAAGACTAAATTGGAGGCAAAGGAAGATGGAAGAAAGGACAGTAGCTCTGCTGGGAACAGATGGAACAATATGAGAACAGAATTCAGGAGGCAGATTAATACTGGATATATAAATCTAGTAATCATCTGTGCAGAAATGATAGCTGAAATCATGGGAGCTGATGACTTAGAAGATAGTACAGATCTGGGGAACATGATTGCCAAGATATTGTTGGTAATATTTGAAAGATGGAAGAGAAATGAAAGAGTAGATGTTCCACTTTTCAAAAAAGGGAAGTGAGTTGGAGAAATTAAAGTTCAGTGGAACCTGGAGCTTGACTTAAAATTCTGGAAAACTTCTTGTGCAGATCATTAAAGAGAGATCTGGTTTAATTTAAAAAAGGAAGCCATGATTACAAAGAGCCAGCATGATTTTTATCAAGCACTAGTAATGCCAAACTCACATTTCCTTTTTTTTTTTAAAGGTATTTTTAAAAATAATTTATTTTTCCCTAGTTTAACATAAAACAACTTTTTACATTTGTTTTTAAAACTTTGAGTTCCAGATTCTATCCCTTCTTTCCCATTCCCATTCTCCATTAAGAAGATATATGTGAAGTTATGCAAAACATTCCCATAAAATTTTGTTTTTGAAAGAAAGCATGGCTCTCCCTCCCCCTCAAAAAAATAAAGTTTAATAAAAAGAGTATATTTCAATCCATATTTAGTTATACTTGATTCTTTCTCTGAGTATAGATAGCGGCTTTCATCATAACTCTTTTTCATCATTAGTTCTTCAGAGTATTCTTGGATCATGGAATTGCTGAGAATAGCAAAGTTATTCATGGCTGAACATCCCACAACATTGCTATTATTTTATACATACATTTCACTTTGCTTTGGTTCATGGAGGACGTTCCAGGTTTTTCTGAGAGCATCTTGTTAATCATTTCCCATAGAACGTTAATATTGCATCATAATCACATACCATAATTTATTCAACTATTCCTCAATTGATGGGCATCCCCTCAATTTCCAATTCCTTGCCCTGAGAAGAGAGCTGCTATAAATATTTTTGTACATTTAGGCCCTTTTACTTTTTAAAAATACATTTTGGGATTTGTGCCTAGTAGTGGTATTGTTAGGTCAAATGATATACATGATTTTATAACCCGTAGGGCAAAGTTCATATCTTTTGATCATTTATCAATTGGGAAGTGGTTCTTTTTTATTATAAATTTGATTCTGTTCCCTGTACATTTATTAAAGATCATAGGGCTAAGTACAGATCCCTGGGACACTTCATTGCAGATCTATAAATTGACATTGAACCACTGATAATCATTTTGGGTCTGACCATTGAACCAATTCCAAATTCATCTAATTATATCATCTATTCCAAATATCTTCATGTTTTCCACAAGATGTTTAATAAAATGCTTTGTTACAATGCAAGAAAACTAAGTCCCAACATTCTTTTAATCTATCAGTTTAGTAACCTATTTTAAAAAAAGAAGCAGAGCCAAGATAGTGGAATAAAGGTAGGGACTCACCCAAACTCTTCCCCAAATCCCTTTAAATAATGACTCTAAATAAATTTTATTACTAAATTAAATATATCATTTATATTAAATATATAAAATTAATATAGAAATTAAATAAATTTATTAGAGAAATAAGGTCTTCATTAGAGAAATTTCAAAATTTTTTACAATCACTATTGCTAACTGTATTTCTCCCCCCCCCCATTTATTTTATTTTCTCTCTCGCCTTTCACCCTAACTATCCTCAAAAGTGTTCTTCTGCTGACCATCACCTCTCCCAATATACCCTCTCTTCTATCACCTTTTCCTTTTTTTGTATCACCTTCCCCTCTTACTTTCCTGTAGGAAAATATAGATTTCTATACTTATATTGAGTCTGTAAATTATTTTCTCTTTGAGCCAATTCTGAGGAAAGTAAAGTTTATGCACAATCCTTTCCTGTCCTCTTTCCCCCTCCACTGTAAAAGCTTTTTCTTCTTTTAGGGCAGATAATTTACACCAGATAATTTACACCATTCCACCTCTCTTTTCTATTCTCCCAGTACATTCCTCTCTCTCCCCTTAATTTTATTATTTTTTTAGATATTATCCTTTCATATGTAATTCATATTTGTGCCCTCTATATAGACTCTGTCATAATAATGAGAAAGTTCTTAAGAGTTATAAGTATCGGGGCAGCTAGGTGGCGCAGTGGATAGAGTACCAGCCCTGAAGTCAGGATGGACCTGAGTTCAAATCTGATTTCAGACACTTAACATTACCTAGCTGTGTGACCCTGGGCAAGTCACTTAACCTCAAATTGCCTCAGCAAAAAGCAAAAAAAAAAAAAAAGAATTACAAGTATCATCCTGTCATGTAAGAATGTAAAAAGATAAACTTTATTTAGTCCCTTATGATATATCCTGATTACTTCCTTATCCTTCTGCTGAGTCCTTTATTTGAAAATTAATTTTTTATTCAGCTCTGGGCTTTTTATTATGAATGCTTGGAAGTCCTCTTATTTCATTGAAGATCCACCTTTTCTCCTGAAGGATTATACTCAGTTTTGCTGGGTAGGTGATTCTTGGTTGTAATCCTAGCTCCACTGCTTTTTGGAATACATACTCCAACCCCTCCAATCCTTTAAGGTAGAAGCTGCTGCTTCCTGTGTTATCCTGATTGTCTCTTCACTCTATTTGAATTGTTTTTTTCTGGATGCTTGCAATATTTTCTCCTTGACTTGGAATTTCCAGAATTTGACTATAATATTTCCTGGGAGTTTTCATCTTGGAATCTCTTTCAATTTCTGTTTTACCCTTTGATTCTAGGGTACCAAGACAGTTTTTCTTTTTCTTTTTTTTTATTTAGATGTATATTTTATTCTATTTTTTTTAAATTTGCATAACATATGTATGGGTAGTTCCTCAGCATTGAACTTTACAAAGCAAGACACTTTGTCTTGATAATTTCTTGAAAAATGATGTCTAGGCTCTTTTTTGATCATGGTTTTCAAGTGGACCAAAAACTTTTAAGTCTCTCCTGCATTTGTTTTTCAGAGTCAGTTGTTTTTCAAAGGAGAATAGTTCACAGTATTTTCTAATTCTTTCATTCTTTTGGTTTTACTTTATTGTATCTTGATTTCTCATAAAATCATTAGTTTCCATTTGCTCAATTCTAGTTTTCAAGGTACTATTTTCCTTAGTGAGTTTTTGTACTTCTTTTCCCATTTGGCAAATTTTTCTTTTTAAGGCATTCTTCTCATCTTTTTGTATTTTCTCTTTCAATATTTCCATTTCTTTTCCCAATTTTTCCTCTATCTCTCTTACTTAATTTTCAAAATCTCTCTGAGCTCTTCCATGGCCTGAAACCAATCTTTATTTTTCTTGGAGGGTTTGCATGTAGGTAGGAGCTTTGAGTTTGTTATCTTCTTGTTTTGATATTCCTTGTCACCATAGTAACTTTCTATGGTCAGAATCTTTTTCTGTGGTTTGTTCATTTTCCCATCCCATTACTTGATTTTTACCTCTTTGTTAAAGTAGGGCTTCAAGGTTTTGTGCAGTTTTTTTCAGAAATTCTTCTAGGGACCTGATCACAAGCACTTTTTTCCTGCCCTGGAGCTGTGAGGAGAGTCCCTACTCTACTGGAACTGAAAGTTCTAGTGAGCTGCAGAAGAGTCCTTTAGTGCTAGTAAAGAGATCTCCTGTGAGCTGAGCCCTCCCAGAAACTGCCATCACCACTGCTACTAGCACTGCTGCCCACTCCTGGTATGCTGGTTTCCCAAGACCCTCTCACTCTATTTGAGACAAACCTTCCCTGCTGATCTTCCAAGTTGTCTTTGGTGTCTCTGGAATTAAGAGGCCTGGAAATTGCCAGAACTGTCACTGATTCAGAGGCTCAAAGACTTGTTCCTGCTTTGCTGATACTGGGGTAAGTTTGTGCTGGTGTAGCCTGCACCAGGATTGCATTGGACTTCCACCCTGGTACAATAGATCTTTCCTGCAGACCTTCCAAGTTGTCTTTGGCTGGAAAAATTTTCTACTCTGTCTTTTTGTGTGTTCTGACACTCTAAAATTTATTTGGAGTCATTATTTAAAGGAATTTTGGAGGGCTTTGAGGGAGAGCTTGGGTGAATCCCTGACTTTATTCCACCATTTTGACTCTGTCTCTTTCTTTTTTTTAAATAGGGCTAATAAACTAATAGATTAAAAGAATGTTGGGATATAGTTTGCCTGCATTGTAACAAAGCATCTTATTAAGCATCTTGTGGAAAATATGGAGATATTTGGAAAAGTCAATATAATTAGATGAATTTGGAATTGGTTCAATAGCCAGACTGAAAATGATTATTCATGGTTCAATGTCAACTTATAGATCTGTAGTGAAGTGTCCCAGGGATCTGTACTTAGCCCTGTATTCTTTAACAAGCTTAATATGCTCATCACATTTGCTTATCAAAATTATACAAATCTAGAAGTGATAGCTACCACATTGAAGGGATCCAAAATTTTCCAGATAGGCTAGCTTAAAATCTAATAAGATGAAATTCAACAAGGAAATATGTAGCCTTAGACTGATTCAAAAAATCATCTTCACAAACAAAGGACTGGATAGCATTAGATAGCATATTTGTCTGAAAATAGGGATTTAGTGGCCTACAAAGTAAATATGGGTAAACAGCGTGATGTGACAGCAAAATAAGGCAATGTGAACTTCATTAAGAAAGGCATAACTAAGGCAAAATGATTTGAGTCTGTGTTTTGCTCTAGTTAGGCCACATTTGTATTGTATTTAGTTCTAGGGTCTGCAACTTGTAAGCCACAGTGATAAACTGGAAATCATCCAGAGAAGGGCAATTAAGATAATGAAGGCCAGGCCATATAAGGATCAACTGAAAAAACTGGGAATTTTTACCATGGAGAGAAGATTCAGATGGGACAGAATAGTTGTATTAAAGTATCTGATGGATTATCATTGAAATAGGGATTAGACTACTTCTGTTCTGTCCTCCCTGTCAGAACAGGTCAGACCAAAGAAGAAGCAAAAAAAGTATATTTCAACCTGATATCAGGAAAAACAGCTTAACAAGCAGGACCACTATTTCGTGAAGGACCCCAGCCAAGCTCATTTTACTCCTGACTTAATGCTCTCTCTTACCTTTCACCTTTTTACCAGCAGCTTTGCCCTTGAGGGTATCCTTTCCTCTCCTTACTGTTCTAGCTCTTGTCTTCCCTTTTTGGAATGTAAGCTCTTAAGGATAGGAACTGTCTTGTTTGCTTGTATTTCTATCCCCTGTGCTTAACATAATGCCTGGCATATTAGTGCTTTATAAATCTATCTCTACATCTCTATCTCTTTCTTTCTGTCTCTGTCAGTCCAAAAATGCAGTGGATTGTCTTAAGGGCTTTCCCCTCATTAGAGATCTTCAAGTAGTATCTGATGACTATTTGTCAGATATATTATGCTAGGATTCTTTTCAATTATGAATTGGCCACTGAGCTACCTACTAATTCTCAAATTCTTTGATTGTGTGGGAGTATGATAACTGTTTAATCAGCTAATGGGATGGATTGACATATATGGCAAGGGCCCAGTTAAGAATGGATAACAAATTTATAGTGGACAGAGCACAACAGTTTAACTTGATTCAATGGCAATGGAGCCTAAACTTGGGGTAGAAGTAATCTAGGGTTTGGTTTTAGAAAAAGAGCAGTACAGATAGGCAAATGAAGCAGAGAAGGGCAAAGGGAACACACATTGATTAGATCACAGATTCCTAGAGTATTGGAAGCAAGGTCTCTCCCAAAGGATTGGAAATTACCATTATAAACTCCATAGCCTCCTATATTTCTTCAATTATCCCCTCTACTAATTTCCCTCTCATCCATGCCTCCTTAGATGGTTTTTCAGACTTGGTGTAACTAAAAACCTTCATTACCTTTTTGGTGATAAGAAATGATCTCTCTATACACCACATTTAAAAGCAGTCAGACTTCACTGCCAGTCCTATCTAGATTTTCTTCCCAGGTTTAATGTTCGATCAGGTCACTTTTGGAGCACATTAAATGACCATTCTTTGACTCAGTTTTTCTCTCTGTAATGTCAGTTACATATTCTGTCCATTGCCTCACAATGGCAATATTAATATTAATATTTAGTATTCTAAATGTTAATGATTATAATACACCAAACTCTTTCAAGAAAGGTAATATATAATTGCAAATAACAGATGTAGTGTAAATATCATTGGGTTGGGAGTCAAGACTTAATTCTAATCCCAGCTCTGCTACTAGTATGTTATATAACTTTAGATCTCAGTTTCCTCAGTGCCTTTTCTGCTCCAGATGCTGCTAAATACTTGACAAATATTGTCTCATTTAATCTTCACAACAACCCTGGGAGGTAGTTGCTATTATTATCCCCATTTTACTGAGGCAGACAGCTCTGAAGTAATTTGCCCAGGGTCACACAGCTAGTAAATGTCTGAGGCTAAATTTAAACTCAGGGCTTCCTGATTCCAGGCCCAGCATTCATCTATTGATCTTCAACAGTGTTTCTAATTCTAACATTTTAGCTATGGTATAACATTATAACTATGTGTACAAGTACGTAGGTTATATTACCAGAAAAAAAGCATTTTTCTATTTCTTTTTATGCATTTAAATTTTCCATAACTTTTTTTCCCTCAGTATATTCTCCATCCCCCATACTATGAATGTTCTCCTCTCCCTGGCTTTAAGTTCAAACAAAAATTCCACCTTCTACAGGAAGCCTGCTCTAACTGCTTTTATTTCCAATTTAATTCCTCTTTATTGCTTGCTCTGTATATATTTGTTTGCATGTTATCTCCCTTATTAGACTGTGAGTTCCTCAAGAACAGAAACTGCCTTTTGCATCTTTTTTTTTCCCCTAGCACTTAGAGCAGTATTTGGCACACAGTAGGCACTTAATAAATGTTTATTGATTGGTTGATTAGAAAAGGAGGTACTATGTGTAAAAGCAAGGCATGAGAGATGAAACTATCAAGTATTTTCCTACTATATCCTAGCCCCTACCCAAACATAAAACAACTTAAAGGAAGACTTCCAATATGCTGGGTAAATCTCTTATGAACATGCTATAGAAGAATATTGTCTCACACTTAATGAGAAGGCATCAAAGATTGCAGTCTGTATCACAAAGGAAGTAACCACATTAATGAAACCACAGTTTTATTGAAGTTTTAAAGTATTTTGTAGTATTTGAAGTATTCAGTTGTTTACACTGAAAAGCACATACATAAAAAGGTATTGGAATATACTGGCATTTTGTTTTTCTTAAAGTACTTTTGTTCCCTTAACAGATATTGAGTGCTTCCTACGTTCAAGGCTTGTTAAGTGTGTGGGGTGCAAAGATACATACGATAAAAACTTGTTCTCAAGGTGCTTATAATAGACAAGTAAAAGAGGTAGACAAATATTTTATATATAATGCACACAAATATGAGAAGAAAATATCATTTTTAGTTTGGGAAAGTTAGGGAAGGCATCATGAGAGAAGTAGCACTTGAGTTCAATTTTGAAGGTAAGGAAGGACATTAACTGATGAAAAAGTAGCATGCAACAAGTTAGGAAAGCAAGATGGAACAAGACTCCTATGGGTCTTGAATTCCAAGCAAAAAAGTTTGAATTTTATTTAGTAGGTAACCATTAGACATTTTTGAGGAAAAGATATAAAAAGATCTATAAACTGCTATTCCTTCCTTTTTTTTTTCAAGATTCTGATGAAGACTGTCCTCATCAAAGTCAACTTCTCTCTAATGCCAACTCCATCTCCTCCTGTTTTCTTGAGTAGGTTAATCACCCCCACTATCATTCATTCTCTTTCCCTAATCTTCATTTCACCCTTTCTGTTGGCTCTGCTGCTTTCTACAAATGTACCCAATTCCTCTAAGTCTCACCATCCCCTAAAGCTTTTGTCTTAGATATTTCCATATATTTCCTCCCATTCTTAGTCAGACTTCTGGAAAAAAGATATCTACATTTCTTTCTTCCACATTTCTTTCTTCCATTTTTTCTCTTCTCATTTTTTTCTAAACCCTTTGCAGAAAAGGGTCTTTTATCATCATTCAACAACTGCTTTTTTTGTCTCTTAAAATGTTTTCCTTTTTTTTAATTTTTAAATTTTTTCTAATAGTTTAATTTTATTTTCTTTTCAATTCCAAATATCTTCCCTTTTCTTTCTCCCATCCCACACATTAAGACAACAAGACAAGGAAAACTTATTACAGATATGCATAGTTGTGTAAAACAAATCCCAACATTTTGCACGTCCAAAAGAAGAAAGACAAAAGGAAAGAGAAGAAAATATGGAGGCGGATAGCACATTTCATCTTCATTTCTTTGATTGGTCATTGTGTTGATCAGGATTAAGTGTCACAAAATTGATTGATGATCTTTGCAGTATTGCTATTACTGTATAAATTGTTCTCCTAGTTCTGTTCACTTTATTTTGCATGAGTTCATACAAGTTTTTCCAGATTTTTCTAAAAACATCTCTATCATTGCTTGTGAAAATCCTTTTTTTTAAAGTTATTAGATAAGGTCCAAATTTAATGACCTTTCCCCAGTCTTCATCCCTTTTATCCTCTGTGCAGCATGTGACATTACTAATCATTCTATACTCCTAGATATTCTCTCCTTCTTAGGCTGTATCCTAGATGCCCTCTATTCTCTCTCCCTTTACTCCAAGCTTCCTTTTATATGTTGGCTTCCCCCGGTAGAATGAAAGCTCCTTTAGGGTAGGGACTGTCTGCTAATTAATATAGTTTTTTTTCTTGATTCTTCTCCCACTTTTTTTTAAACCACTCCTCAAATTCTCTTGCTACCTCATCATCCATATCAGATTCTTTAGATGTGGACATACTCCAAGACTCTGTCCTGGGCCCCTTTCTTTCTTTACTCTCTCAGTAAATTTATTTGCTCTCAGGAGTTTAATTTTTATTTCTCTGTTGATGACTTCAAGATCTACAAATTCAGCCACAGTAGCACTGGAGCTCCAGTCACATATCACCAGCTGTCTACTAGAATTTCAAAATAGATATCCTCTAGGAATTTTAAGCTTAACATATCTAAAACAGAACTTATTATCCCCTCCCTGACAAAAAAACCCTACCCCTCTTCTTTAATTTCTGTAAAGGATACTACCATTCTCCTAATCACCCAGGTTCACAATATCATTATCATCTTAGAGCCCTCACTCTTAGCCCATCAGTTGCCAAATACAAGTATATGTATCTCCATAGCATTTATTTATATCTTCTTTGTTCTGTTTCCATAGCTATCATCCTAATTCAGGGCCCCAGTACCTCTCCCCTAAACTATTGCAATAGCCTCCCAATCGATCTCTTTGTCAACTCTAATCCATTTTTCATAAAGATATCAAATTAATTTTCCTAAAGCAGAAATCTGACAATGTCATTTCACCACTCAGTAAACCCACATTTCTCCCTATTATCTCCAGGATCAAATACAAATTTCTTTTTCAAGTTTAAAGTCCTTCTCAACTTAGTCCCAACATCTTCATTCCTCTCCAGACTGTACTCCTGTCTCTTCTGGACCTTCTTACAATGGAAGTACCCTCTTCCCCTGTAGTTTCTCCCTCTGATTAGCTGAGCCATCCCGGAATCTCCATTTTAAGAAGGATACCTAGGCTTCCTGTGACTGCATTCCTTCTTAGGCTGTATCCTAGATGCCCTCTATTCTCTCTCCCTTTACTCCAAACTTCCTTTTATATGTTGGCTTCCCCCGGTAGAATGAAAGCTCCTTTAGAGTAGGGATTGTCTGCTATATCTGTATTCCCAAAGCTTAACACAGGGCCTGGCACATGGTAAGAGCTCAATAAATGCTTGTTGCCTTGACTACCTTTTCCAACCTTAATTTACATTCCCCTTCTTTATGTAAGCTCTGGATCTTCTTACTGTTCCTCACATAAAGCATTCTTTCTTTTATCTCTATGCTTCAGCACTTGCTTTCCCCATGCCTTGGAATGCTTTCTCTTCTCACCTCTGTCTCCTAGTTTCCTTCAGAGTTCAGCTATTACCTTCTACCCAAAGCCTTTCCTGATTCTCATGCAAAAATTAGGGCCAATTAGCACTACATTTTTAATGAGAGCTCTCTAATTTATTTATTTTTTTAATTTTATTTTTTTTATTTGCAAAACATATGTATGGGTAATTCTTCAACGTTAACCCTTACAAAGCTTTCTGTTACAAATTTTCCCCCCAACTCCCCACCCCTCCCCTAGATGGCAGGATATCCACTACATGTTAATTATGATAAAATACTTGACAAATTGAATATATGTATACATATTTCCACCCTTATCATTGTTGTGCAAGAAAAATCAGATAAAGAAACACAATGCAAGCAAACATCAATCAAGAGCATGAAAATGTTATGTTGTGGTCCACATTTCACATCCCTCTCTCTGGGTGTATATGACTTTCTTCCCTGAACATTGGAAGTGGTTTGAAACATTTCATTGTTGAAGAGAGCCATGTCCATCAGAATTGATCATATATAATGATCTCCTGGTTCTGCTCGTTTCACTCAGCATCAGTTCATGCAAGTCTCTCCAGGCCTCTCTGAAATCATCCTGCTGGTCGTTTCTCACAGAACAATAATATTCCATAACATTCACTTACCATAATTTATTCAGCCATTCTCCAATTGATGGGCATCCATTCAGTTTCCATTATCTAGCCACTACAAAAAGGGCTGCCACAAACATTCTTGCACATGTGGGACTCTTTCCTTCCTTTATGATCTCTTTGGGATATAAGCCCAATAGAAATGCTGCTGGATCAAAGGGTATGCACTGTTTGATAACTTTTTGAGCATAGCTACAAATTGGAGAGCTCTCTAATTTAAAGGAGTTTTTTTTTAAAAGAGAAGGGATTCCACTCCAAATGAGTGATTATGTAATAACTCAGTGTCTGCACTAGAGATGGGGAAAAAAATCTACATACAAGACTTATGTTTTTACAGTGGCTAGACAGTTCTCCAGATCTACGTCTAGATAGAGGTAATGTAATAATGAGGGCAGATGGGTGGCACAGTGGATAGAGCACCAGGCCTCGAGTCAGGAAGACCTAAATTCAAATCTAGTAATAGATATCTACTAGCTGTGTAACTCTTATTTCTTCAACTGCAAAATCAACTGGACAAAGAAATGGCAGACTCCTCTAGTATCTTTGCCAAGAAAACACCAAATTGATTCTTAAAAAGTTGAATATGACTGAAACAACTGAACAACAGCTTCTCCCAAAATGGCTTAACAGCTTTCCCTTCTTGTTTTAGAAAAGTCCCATTTTGGGACATATAAGAAATGCGTATTCATTCATTTTCAGAGCTTTCAGACTGTGGAGAGCAAAAATATCATCTACTACTTTTACCCATCTAAACACTGGGATCTCTTGAGTGTGGTCGTTCCTTAGAGGAATGAGAGTATGAATTGGGAAGGTGCTTGATACTCAAGGTTAGTTAATAGAGGAATGTAGGTGGTTTTGTGGATTTAGGTAGAAGGCTGTATAGAATACTTCTTCAGGTCGTGAAGATTGGAGTTCAAATGTGACCTCCAATACCAGTTGTGTTACTCTGGGCAAGTCACTTAGCCTTTGCTTATCTCAGTTTTCTCAACTCTAAAATGAATATAAAATAGCACTTAACTCCCAGGGTTGTGAGGATAAATTAAGATAATGTTTGTAAAGAGTTGGCACAGGGCTTGAATATAATAGGCACTTAATAAATGCTTTCCTCCTTCCTCCTTCTTGCCTTATCTTTCATACCAGATGCAATGGGAACAATTAGACTCAAATGAATGCTTCTCTATTAAGTTTTAATTTAGAAAAGAGGAAAAGTCCTTGCATGGTTTTAGATATGAAAGCAAAAAACAATTAAAGGTTACAGGAGAGGTTACAGAGAGAGTCAATTGCTATAAGCATGAATCCTGCAGGGAATTCAAGAGGACTCCAGAAAGATGTCAAATGTTCTCTGAAAGGAAGCATCAAATGACCTGTGGACATACTCATGGCTCTCTTTCAGGATTCTAAGTATCAATACCAAGTCAGATTCTATTAGGGAGGATGAAATTTCTACAACAATATCGTTAAGGAGAAAAAGACACTTTCTATATGTTCTCTAACAAGCAATATTAATTCATTTATATTCTCACAAATGAAGACAACACTTGCAGATACAAAATTCTAAAAAAAAAATGTAATAATCGGGGCAGCTAGTTGATGCAGTGAAAAGAGCACCAGCCCTGAAGTCAGGAAGACCTGAGTTCAAATCTGGTCTCAGACACTTAACACTTTCTAGCTGTGTGACCCTGGGCAAGTCTCTTAACCCCAATTGCCTCAGCAAAAAAAAAAAATGTAATAAAGCTAGTATTTATAGAGCGCCTACTATGTGCAGGTGCCATGCTTAAGCACTTTAGAAATGTTATCTTATTTGATGTACACAACAATCCTATGATATAGTTGCTAATATTATCTCCATTTTACAATTGAAGAAATTAATACAAAAATTAAATGACTTGTAATTGTCTGAGGCTGTTTTGAATCTAGATCTTCTTGGCTCCAGGCCCACTGCTCTAAGTATATGAGATCTGTATCCTAATTTCCATTCCACAGACTAGTCTGAGGCCCTAGAAGAAGATTAAATATCCCTCTAAGGTGCTGTGGTACTCCTAAGGAGTAATAAGTTTCTCCTTAGTGCCAGTGACTCTCCCCCACTAGTTTGTATTAGCATTATTAAGAATTATTTTCATCTGTTAACTTTAAGGCCTTTTAGAAAATGATATTTTACTAAAACGGTATAGTAAGAACAATTGGTATAAAACGTCATCCACAAAGTCTCTGACATACTTTCCTATAAGTACATGCAGGTCCAAGAGAAAAGTGAGCTCAATCTTAGAAAGCACTTGTGGCAAAGGGGTAACATAACTTCTGATTGCTACAAGTCTTTTTGACCTATGTAATGAAGTATTCAAGAATTTTCCTTTAGGCATGATGTAATTTTGCTTTTGTTTTTGTTTTTGCTAGCCTCCTTGCAGAGCCATAAATCTAGTTTGTCTTAATTCTCCCAGGTTTATAAACTTAAAAGCGGGGGAGAAAGAAAGAGACAGAGACAGAGACACAGAATGAGACAGAAACAGAGAGAGATAAAGAAAGAAAGAGATGTAGAAAAAGGGAGGAGAGAGAGAAATTAAGGATATAAGGTAGTGACTTACCAAACATGGCTAAAATTAGAAGAGAATGGGATAAAGTGTTACAGGTCAAAGGAAGGCTAACTATTACTTCAGAGACTAGAAAGAAGAGAGGAGAAGTAATGAAATTAATAATTTGAGGGGAAAAATTAAGATTTCACTTCAGATGGTCTTAATTTTTTATAGGAAAGTGGGAAGCAAAATCATATGAGCTTATGCATTTATTAAGCTTCCATTACATGACACTCTCAGTGTTAGGCACTTGGGATTTAAAAAAAAAAAAAAAGCAAAATATAATTCCTGTCTTCAAGAAGCTCACTGTCTAATGGGGAAGACAATATGCAAATAACTATGTACAAACAAGTTTACATACATGATCAACTGGGGCTAATCTCAGAAAGTTCAAGATTAAGGGAGATTTTTAAAAGCTTTATAGCAGAAGATGGAGCATTAATTGAAGGAAACCAAGGAAGTTAGGAGGCAGAGAAGAAGTAAGAGAGAATTCCATACATGGGGGACAGTTAGTGAAAAACTGCTTATGGAACACATGTTGTAAGAGCTGCTTTGGAGATAGGAGACTTACATTATATTGTTAGTAAATAAAAATTTATTAAGCACTTACTTTGTGGCAGGCACTGTACTAAGTAATGAGATGACAAGCAAATAGATATGTACAAAGAAGCTATATACATAAAAAACAAGAAATAATTTGATAAGGGAAGATCTTAGAATTAAGAGGACTCTTCCTTAGGAAAAGAAGGATTTTACTGATTTTACCAGTTTGGTTATGTCTTTGATCTGACTTTCTTCTTCTTCTTCTTCTTTTTTTGCAAGGAAGTAGAGATTAAATGACTTGCCTGGGTTCACCCAGCTAGTAAGTGTTAAAGTATCTGAAATCGGATTTGAATTCAGGTCCCCTTGACTCCAGGGCCAGTGCTCTTTCCTCTGTGCCATCTAGCTGTTCTGACTTTCAAGAACTATTTTTGGAGGTTTCTGGATAAGAGTAGTTAAATCTCCATTTCCTGTTTTGCTCCACAGAAGAAGAAAGGGTAAATTGTGCTCACAGTCTTTAGGTGTGAACTTTCCTTTTCTTTCCTTTCCTAATTCTGTAAATTCCTTTTGTGGAAGATGGGAGTCCAGTGTTCTCTTCCTCCACCAAGACTCAATAGATTATTTTGGTGAGATTTCAAAGCAATTAGGAAGTTTTTCCTTTTGGCCCTTGCCTATTAAAGGTGGTGATGGAAAAGGAGTGGTAGAGGAGGAGGATGGTGGTGGTGGTGGTTGTATCAGCTTGAATCTCAGTTCTCTTAAGCTGAGGAACAATCACAGTCAAAGTTCTAGAGGTAAGGGGAAGCATCCCTGATGTATATCCTTGACAATCACAAGTTTCCTTAAAAAAAGAAGATAGGTATATAGACAGAGGGACAGATAGAGAGTAGATAGGTAAGATAGATGGTAAAGGATTTATTCTGTAATATGAAGTACTGGGGATACAAATACAAACAAGCAGGTCAATTCTTGTCTTCAAGGAGCTTACATTCTAATGGAGAAGACAAAAAATAAAAGGCTGCTGGGTTGAATTTAAGAATACAGTTTGGAGCTAGTGGTGGAAAATGAAATGGGGGCATGGTTCCAGAGAGAAAATGCAAAAGATCCCCTTTCATGGCTCAGGGTGGTTCCTGGGGCAGAGTCCAAGGTGGTTGGATTCTCTGTCTCTGTCTCTCTTCTTTGTCTCTCTCTGTATCTCTCTGTCTCTGTCTCTGTCTCTGTGTCTGTCTCTCTGTCTCTCTGTGTCTGTCTCTCTGTCTTTCTTTCTGTCTCTCCCTCTCTCTTTCTCACACACACACACACATACACATACCCCAAAAGACCTCTAGCAAGTCCTGAGTTTCACATGACTTGAAAATTATTCCATACTCCCACTTCTCAAGACCACTACTCTTACTAATAGTTTCTTATAGAAAATCATGTTTTCTGTTAACTAATTAGTGCCCATGAAAATTTTAAAATAATTAGAGAATACTTTATTTCCATATCCATGATGGTATAACAATCATACTAGTAATAGGCAGCTAGGGACTCATGATGGAGACCCAGGCCTAGAGTCAGGAAAACCTGAATTCAAATTTGAACTCGGACAGCACCTGTATAACCCTGGTCATTTAACTTATGCCTCAGTTTCCTCAACTACAAGATAAGGATAATAATAGAATTTACCTTAATAGAGTTATTGCAGGGATCAAATGAGTTAACATTAGTACCTAGCACACTGCCTGACAAATAGTAAGGACTTAATAAATGCCTCTTGATTGAGTGATAATGTGTTTCTTCAGAGATATTTGTGTTCATAGAGATAGAAAGTGACATTTTTTCCATTACATAGACAATGAAAAACCTATATCTTAAATAACTTACCCAAGTTCATAGTGGAAATGTTTCATAGCCAGAAATTAAGGCTACATTCCTGAATGACTAATCAAGTATTTTGTGTGACTGCTTCTTAAAAAAATATTCAAAATATAAGATGACTAAGGAACACAAAGTACTCCAGTTAAAGCTTATAAGCTCAAGATCAGAAAGACCAAAGCAGGAAATAAGATAAAGCTTGCACAGAGTTAATAGTTTTTTGCTTCTGTTTTTATCTTCTTCAGTACATTGTTCTTTCATTTGGTCCTGCTTTCAATCTCACTATTTCAACTCATCAGCAAATAATTTTATATTCTGTTGTTATTCATGTTGTCCAATTATCAATGTCACCTATGAGAAACAAATGGAATAGCAGAAGATCTTCAACAATCCATTATGAGGATATGTATTCTTCTTATTTGCAGAGACTAAAGCTTGTGCCCATCAGCAAATGTACAATACAACTTACTTACAATCTATAGTACAATTTGTTTGACCATACAATTTGAGCATAAATTAATACACATAAATTGTATATACATACATATTTACATACATATATACACATAATTAGAATACTTTCTAATTCTATTTTAAATATTCAACCAAAATTTATCTTTTCCATTTAGTTACTTGAAGCTCCTCTCTAAAGAATATCAATCATGAATCAGTCAGTGATAACAACTTAAAAATTTTTTTTTCTGATATCCTAAGTTACCAGCTCCTTGAAGAATTTAATTAAAATTTCATTGTCTTACATGCCATAGAAATTTGTATTTCCATAATCAGAGTGAAGAATCAGAAAGAATATTCCTTGAGAGCATCAACCAAGGTGGGTAGAGTCTCACTTAAGGAACGAAATAATTACCCCCATCCCATTCAAGTAAGGTTTGTACTACAAAAAAACTGATACAGAAACAATTTTTGTTGTAACACAACTATCAAATGGTATAAAAAGAAATTGAAAAGTATTATTTAAATGCATAGTGAATAAAAGATTAAGCAAAAGGTTATCTTAGAGAATAAAGAAAAATGTCAAAAGGCATATTTTAAAAATGTTATTATTTTAGTGCTATCCTTATAAAAATATTCAAATTATAATTTAAAAACTTGAATATGCAAAACAACTCATAGGAGGGTGGGAAAAGCAAAGTATAGAAAAATATTTAAAGTTTGTTTTAAATTAAGGTCAGTCGATTAAAATCTTTACACAAAAAATTGGTATTCTAAGACTAAAGATTCAATCTAAATTGTTATAGGACTATTGGCCATCATTTTTGAAAATTCACAAAGAATTCTAGGGTTCATAGGCGGGTAATGGGCCAGATTGACATTTATATTTTTAGGAACCAAGGAGTATAATATATTGTAGGACCTTGAAATGAAGCACCTTCTGATCTAGTAAACCTCAGATATTTCTTGCTATTCTTAGGGCATAGTATATATTAAGGGCAGATCTCCAAATCAGGAGCATGCATCAGATTTCCTGCTTTCTCTTCAATTTCTTTCTCCTCAATTTTAATGTCCTTCAAAGGTATACAATTCAGATGACAAGGGATTTGAAGATGCAAAAGGGCATCATCCTACTTTTAGAAAGGGCTCATTGATCCATCCAAGTAGAATGTCCAAATGGAGGAAATCATGATCTCTGATCTTTTCTATCAATACTTCTTGATTAAAGATCAGTTTATTCTTGGATAAGAACTCTAGAAATTGAGTTCCTTCATCATGTTAGATTTGGTCTGTTGAGATCTTTTTGGATCTTGGACTCTGTAATCTACTATGTTAGCTGCCTCACCCAACTTTGTCATATACAAATAAGATAAAGCAAAACAGCTCTGCCTTTATCCAAGTCTTTGATAAAAATGTTAAGTAGTCCAGGACCATGGACAGATAGATCCATATAGATCCCTGGGATACTCCTTGAGGAACTCTTCCAATTGATATTGATCTGTTAACACTAACTGTGAATTTTAGGGTTAAGTCATTCAGATACACCTCATTACTAACATCTAGTTAGCAAACTTGTCCTATTTGTTTGCAAGTTTATGCACCTGTGGTTTTTTGAACATTTACAAATGACATCTAGAATTCACTAGACTAGTGTTGTGGGACTATCTATTTAGATGGTATCCTGCTGGGAAAGTATGCTTTTGATGTTCCCGTGGTTAAATACTGAAGTTTTATCATCTCTTCAAAGGGAACCTGGATGACCCGTGAGACTCATATGGTCCAGCAAATACTCACAACACTAAAAGACCTCTAGCACTTCCTAGGGTTTCCTATGGCATTATAATTCTTTTATATACCCACTTCTCCAGTTTGACTACTCCTCTCAACAATGTCTTGCAGAAAAATCATGCTTTCAATTAGCTGGTAAGTGCCCATGAGACTTTTAAAATAATAAGAGAATGCTTTACCTCAGTACTCATATTGCATAATAACTACCTGGCAGGCAGATAATGGTTCAGAGGATGAAGTCAGAAAGACCTAGTTCAAATTTGGCCTTGGACGCCTCATAGCTGTGGCACCCTGGGCAAGTCACTTAAATCTCTGTTTGCCTCAATTTCCTCAACTGTAAAATGAGGATAATAGCACCTCTTGCAGAGTTGTACTGAGATCATATAATATTTGTAAAAAAATGCAGATCCATCTATATTACATATATGTGTGTACATATGTATGCACATGTGTATAAATATATTTATGTAAATATATTTACATAGCTACTCTCTGGCTATATAATCAGTACTTGTTATATAGTAGGCACTAGATCAATGTTTATTCCCTTCTTCTTCCCCTTCCTCTCCTGGCTTTCATGCCAGACCTCTGATTTTTGTTATTAACCTTGTATTCAGTATCTTAGTTCTAGTTCCCTGCTCTGCCATCACAATTAACTGGTATCCAAAATTGATCTTCTGGTACCTCCAGACTTAGTCATAAGATGTTAGAGATGTCCAGGACTGAAGAAATCATAGGATCCCCGATTTAAAAATAAAGTCATCTAATCCAACCCCTTTATTTTATAGATGAGAAGCCTGAGTCCCAGAGAGGTTAGATCTTATAGAAAGGCATCATAGTAGAGTGATAAAAGACATTATTTAGAATCAGAGGAATTCAGACCTGTGCAATGGAAGTTCCTCATGAGTAGGAATTGTTTCATTTTTTAGTGTTTGTATTCCTGGCATTTTATATACAGTAAGTACTTAATAAATGTTTGTTGATTGTTTGATTGATTGACCAGCATTCAAACCTTAGCTTTGCTACTTACTACTTCTGTCTAATCTTTATTCTCTTTCTAGCTACATGTTTCTTACCAATTTCTACAAATATGTAACCTCTCCCCATCCTTAAAAAAAAACCCAAGAGGTTTTTAGGTTTATAGGAATATACTATACCAGTTAGCTATATTTGAAATCTCCCCTCCCTTTCTCATTCAAACTCTTTGATAAAGCTGCCAGTACTTGATGCTTCCACTTCATTTTCTCTCATTCTCTCCTGAACCCTTTGCAATCTGGCTTCTAACCACATAGTTTAATTCAAACTAAGGTATTAATGGGGAGAGCAGCCAAAATGGAAGAGTAGGAGGAAGAAGTACAGCTAATACTAATTTATTCTATAAAGACTTAGAAAATGTATCAGACCAAATCTTTGATCAAGAAATCAAAGGAAAAATCACACTGAATCAAGTCTCTCCTTAAATCCTCCACTTTCTATCTTTCTCATTACTTTAAAGAACACCATACTCACAACCTAGGCTCACAACCCAGGAGTAATCCTAGATTCCTCATTATCTCCTCTCTCTCACAATATTTAATCTTATGCCAAGATCTGTTGATTTCATCTTTGAAATTATCTCTTAAATATGCACCCTTCTCTTCTCTGATACTGCTCCCATTCTACTGCAGGTCCTCATCACCTCAGGTCTAGACTACTACCAAAAGCCTGCTGATGGGTCTGCCCACCTCAAATTTCCTCCAGTTCTAATCCATCCTCCATCCAGCAGCTAAAGTAATTTTCCTAAAGTGCAGGTCTGATCATATTTATCTCCTACTCAAGAAACTCCAGTGGGTTCCTATTGCTTGTAAGAGCAAATATAAAATATCTGTCATTCAAAGCCCTTCATAAACTAGCCCCTTCCTACCTTTCCAGTTTTCTTATTTCCCAAGTGTACTCTTTAATCCAGTGACTTTGGTGTTCCCATGAACAAGATAGTCCTTCTCTTAGCTCTGGGCATTTTTTCTGGCTGTCCCTCATACTTGGAATGTTCTCCTTCCTCTGATCTGAATATTGATCTCCCTGGCTTCCTTTACAGAACCAACTAAAATCCCATTTTTTATACAAAGCCTTCCCCAATTCCCATGCTTTCTTTCCCTTTGTTAATTATTTCCTATTTATCTTCTATATAGGTTGCTTTGCATATTTTTTACATGTTATATTCTCCTTCATATTGTATGCAATACAATACAATACAAAAAAGGCTGTCTTTTTTGTCCCTTTTTTGGTTTATTTCCTTAGCATTTCACACAGTGCCTGTCAAATAGTAGGTGTTTATTGACTAATTTATAATCTCAGACAGGTCAATAGCAAGCACAGACAAAAAATATAAATAAGGAAGCTGCACTTTGCTGAAAGATGAATTAATACTAATGCTAAATATAGGCACCAAATGGCATAGCATCCAAAAGCTTAAAGGAAAAGTTAAGTAAGTTACAGGGAGAGAGAGTAAAACTACTATTTAAGTCCTCTATTTCATATTCTATTAATCTGGACTTTAGTATATACCTTTCAGATCTAGATAAATATAATTGGAAAAAAAACACAACAAAATAAGAAGGAATTTAGGGACATGAAAAGAATTTTAGAAGAGTTCGAAAAGATTGAATAGTAACAAAGAATTGTATGTATTTCTCTCAGGTGTACATGGCATATTTACGAAAATTGTATAGTAAGGCATTAAAAACACCACAAATAAATACAAAAAAGCAGAAATATTAAATATCTTTTAATGATTACAATTCAATTAAAATTATATTTGATCAAGTTCCACCAAAGAAATGGATTAAAAATTAGATGGAGACTAAAGAATGGGTAGGTATAAAAACAAATAATAGAAAAATAAAGAATTTCATTAAGAATAATGCTAACAATGAGACATGCTAAAAGTTTTGATGTGAATCCAGAGCAGTCCTAAGGGAAAATTTATAACCCTAAATACTTTCCTCAATGAAAAAGAAAAAAAATCTAATAAATGAATTGGGCATGGAATTAAAATAACTAGGAAATTTACAGATTTTAAAATCATATTTAAACACCAAAATAAAATTTCTGAATATCAAGGAATATATTTGACAAAAATTGAAAGCACCATCCCAACATTAAGTTAAAAGTAGTATTTTTTTTTAAAAAACCACAATGAAATACCTAAACTTTTAGCTAATATGACTTTTTAAAAAGAAGAAAACCAAATTACCAATATTAAAAATAAAAAAAAAAAAACATGGCAGCTAGGTGGGGCAGTTGATAAGAATACCAGCCCTGAAGTCAGGAGGACCTGAGTTCAAATTTTCTCTCAGACACTTAACACTGCCTGGCTGTGTGACTCTGGGCAAGTCACTTAATACCAATTGTCTCAAGAAAAAAAATGAAAAATATGAATTCATAAGATATTAAGAAGTAAGGAAAATTATTAGAAAATAATTCACCTAATTATATGTCAATAAAACTAAGGACTTAAATGAAATGGATGAATACTTGCAAATTTATAAAATGTTCAGATTAATAGAACAATAGGAAACAATGCATTCTCAAATAAATAAACAAATTGAACAAGCCATAAATAAACTCCCAAAGGAAAAACCCCAAGATCAGTTGAATTTATAAGCAAATTCTATTAAACACTTAAAGAGAAATATATGCATACATTATATCTGCATACTATACTATACTATACATACTATACATACTATATTTTTTCATATACATGTATAATATATATATATATATATATCATATGCACATACCTATATAAACCAGGCAGATATAAGATATATATGGATTAGATACAAAGTTACCATAAAGATATTTTATATACACACATACACACACACACACACACACACACACACAAAGTCCCAGAAGATTGAGTATAGTTTTAAACTTTAATAACTTAAAATTATACTATGATTTTTTGGACATTGCACTTAATGTGGATATATATGTGCACATATACATGTGCATAGACAATGAACATATACACATATATTTGCATGCATGTACAATATAATATATAACACAATACAACACAAATATTTGTATATATGTGCATAAATACATGTGTATGCATATTATCCTTCTGCATTAGAATATTAGCTCCTTGGACCTGAATTCAAATCTGGTCTCAGACACTTAACACTTCCTAGCTGTGTGACCCTGGGCAAGTCACTTAACCCCAATTGCCTCAGCAAAAAAAAATAGATATATATTAGCTCCTTGTGGGCATGGATGATATATCCACTTTTTCTTCATATCCTTAATGTTTATAGTACAATGCCTGGCATATAGTCAGCATTTAATAAATGCTTGGTATTTAATGATTTGATCCTTAGCAAGACATTTTATATCTGGGAGACTTAAGTTTTTTCTTCTGTAAAAAGGGGAATCAGAAAGGGGAATGATTTTATATGTTAGTTCCTTCCAGCTATAAATGTATGATGATCTTATAATAATATTATCCAAAATCAAACAGTTTGCTTGGTAGGATAATTAGGACTATTACTCAAGTGTCCTAATTCCTAAAACTCCAAAGGGCTTAAATGTGCTCTTATCACTAGCAGTGGTATAACTCAGTATTGTTGTTTTCAATTTTCTTGTAAAAAAATTAGTTTTTTCTTTTTCCTCATTTTCTTTTTATTATTGACAAAATATAAAATCATAATAAAAAACTAGGAGTGCATGCTTAATCTTTTTTTTCACTTCAGGTTTAATTTTTCCATATTATATGGAATGAGCATGTAATTTCTAAGCCTTCTAAACTATGCTTCCTAGGAGAGAAAGTCACCAGCAATTGACTGGTAAATATTTACAGCAAAAAAGAATGGAACACTGACTAATGAATGTAGCTTAGTAACAAAGAAATCTTGTTAGACCAACCTGATCTCCTTCTTTGGTGTGGTAACTTATTGATAGTACAACATATTGAGATTTAGGAGTCTGGAATTTCCCTTATTGTCCTTAACAGAAATCTTCAGTAATCAATAAGCTTAACTATTTCTGAATGAAATGAAAGCAATGAATGAAAGCAAAAGATGTATTTGGCAAGATTTGGATTTTTTCCTTATTAACATTTATTAATTGTCATCTCAAATTCAACAAGTCTAAGATAGAAATTGTTATCTCCATCCATCCTCCATTCCTCTTCCAAATTTCCTTATTACTATTGAGGGCACCATCATCCTAACAGTCACCCCAGTTTACAATGTCAATTTCATCTTTGATTCTTTTCACTAACTATTGCCACGCAACCAATCCATTGCTAAATCTTGTAATTTCTACATTGCAACATTTCTTGGATATCTTTCCTTCTTTCCATCCATACAGACATTATGCTAGTTCAAATCTTTGTTACCTGGGCCTAGACTACTACAAAAGCCAAGATGCTTTATTGTGTCCCTTTCTCAAGATTTGCCCTTCAACCCATGTTCCACACAACTGCTAAACTAATTTTCTTATTCACCCCTTAGTCAAAAGGAAGTTGGTAAATGGAGTTCAGGAGGGAAATCAGAGATGGATATATAGATCTTGGAACTATCAGCAAAGGATAATAATTGAATCCATGAGACTTGCTGAGATCACCAGTGGAGAGAAAATGGAGAAATAAGAGAAGTCCCAGGATAAAATCTTAGGAGATGGAAAAGGATGGGATGATAATACAAAAGGAAATTGAGAAAAAAGGAGAAGCACTTGTGTGTATACACATGTGTATGTATGTGTATGTCATATATAAATTTAACTCTAGGTAATTACATTTTAAATCCTCTAATTCAAAAGGCAGCATGATTAAGTGAATAAACAGAGGTCCAGCCTTGGAATCAGGAGGACCTGGGTTTCAGGTCCTAGCTCTGTCATGTGTATATAACTATAAATAAGTCACTTGTCCTGTAAAGGAATTGTAATCTCTCTTAATCTTTAGTCATTCTTTCAACTATTAAAACTTGAAAAGAAAACAGGTTATATTTATATTTTTTAAACTTTTAGTTCTTATGCTTCCCTGAGGTCTAGAAAGCCTTTTAAGCCTAGGGAAAAGAGCTTTGCTTTGGAGAGTTGTTGACTACTTTACCTGTTATCTTTTACCTGTTTTGTCTTGGTTTTTGTTTTTAGTTGTGTTGCTATCATTTCTTAAGTGTCAAATGTCTTTTTACTAACAGAGATGGATTTTTGTCACTATTTTTTATGCTTTTCATTATAATAGACATTGTTATCCTAAATTCTAATTTTGTCATTTCTATTAGACAAGATTAGATAACTTATTCTTATGTGTATATTTATATTAAGTATTAATTAAAGGTAATGATAGGCTTAATGTAAATTACTATTGTTGGTTATTTATCATTCAGTCAATTTAGATTTTCTTTTCTCCTTTTTGAAGGGATCTCTGAAGTCAGTTTTTTGTTACAAAATTCTTTTGAGTTTTGTTTTTGAAGCAAGTTCTTCAGCTTTCAGAAATATGGCTGTTTTCAGAATATTTAAAAATCATTATTTAACCAAGAGAATGTAGTACACTGTAACAAGATGATTGTATGATGAACAACGGTGATCAATTTGACTCTTCTAAACAATGCAGTGATTCAAGGTAATTCCAATAGATTCAGGATAGACAATGCCATCTGCATCTAAGGAGAGAACTATGGGGATTTAAGATGGATTGAAGCATAGTATTTTCATCTTTTATTTTTTTTTTGGTTTGTTTGTTTCTTGTGGTTTTCCCCCTTTTGATCTGATTGTTTATATCAGTACTTCTCCTTATTATTTCCCTCCATATTCTATCTGAAAATATAGCCTAGTCTAGTCCATTGTGAAAATTTCTCTTATTAGATCCTTTAGATTTTTTTTTCTTTTTTCAGTGTATTGGAGATATAGAGAGAAACCATTTTGATTTCCTGAAATAGTTTTCTTCCCATGGAGCTGAGACTCTTCTAATGGTCAGCGTTCTTACTAAAGAATATATTTTACCCAGTCATTGACTCTTTGACAACAATTAAGGGGAGCTATACCAAAGAAAACTGGCCACTGAGCCAAAGACCTCTTGATTCCTGATACTTGAAGAAAAATGATTCTACTCACTTTCCCTCTCTTTTCCTTTCTTTGAAACATGTCACTTAGGAATCAGGTAGATTCTTTGGAGCATGTCACTTAGGATTCAGGTACATCCTTCCCTTACTCTAGCAGTAATGATGCCAAAATAATATGTGCTGCTTGTCTATATTTCCAATCCTTGACCCACTCTTCCACTTTCTGTTTCTTTGCATAAGCCCAAGTGATCACACAGTGATAATGAGATGAGTATTTTTAGCCTTGTCAACAACTTTAAGGGTTCAAGAAGTTGGGGACTCTTGGGTACAGGTTGTGGTTGTCCAGGAGAGATGATCTGTATAACAACTCAGAAGAGAGTATATAACCCCTGGCAGGAGGATACTACTGAAGAAAGAAATGTCTTAAGTTAAGGTATGGCTTGCTAAGAGATTGAAACTGCTAAGCTAAGCAGATAGGACGAGTCAGAAGTAAAAATGAAATATCTATTCAGCAGTTCCATGAGCCTCATGGGAATGGAGAATTTAATAATTTCAAAAGTATTTATCAGTGTTTGTGAGGCTTTTGTGTTTTAAGCATTTCTTTTGTTGTAAATGAAATAATTAGCTGCCCTGTACCTGATCTGCTTTGTACATTGAATACCATTCTTTTTCTTTATTTTGCTGAGAAAATTGGGGTTAAGTGGCTTGCCCAGAATCACACAGTTAGGAAGTATTAAGTGTCTAAGATCGAATTTGAACTCGGGTCCTCCTGACTTCAGGGCAGCACTCCATCCACTGTGCCATCTAGCTGTCCCTAAATGCCATTCTTGAAGGATCAGCTATTTTCTCCCCTTTTAAGTTCCACAGGATAAGAAATTCCACAGCAGTTTATTGCAGAACAAAGGATACCTAGATTGTTATGAAATATACTGTAGAAATTCATAGGTACATAAAGGTTCATTTTAGTGATAACTCCTACAAATAATAATAGCTAATATTTACATAGTCAAAGTTTTCAAAATACTTTATATGTAGATTATCTGATGATCACCATAGCATTCTTGTGAGGTAGATGCTATTATTCTCATTTTACAACTGAGGAAAATAAGATTTTAAGGCTGTCACAGACAGTAAATGCAAAAGGCAACTTTTAAGTTCAGTCTTCCTATTCAAAGAACAATACTCTGTCCATTGTACCACAATGCTACTACCTAAATAGGAGGCTTTCTGATTTATTTTGAGAAGGGAAAAGAAAAGGTTACTTTTGGCTGCCTTGTGAGTGCTGTTTTGATACTACACCTGAAGGAGATCAGCCTAGGGTCTATTCCCAAGTGTGAATTGTAGAGACATACCAAAGTACTAGCCGAAGGCTTAGAAATGGGAAGTCAAGTGATTCTTTTTTTCCTTTGAGTTAAGAGCAGCTTAACCTAATTATCTCTCAGTAAATCTGCAGAGATATTTTTGGCATGCTTTTGCAGTACTAGTAAATATCACTTTTAACTGGAAACTCCCCAAAGCTCTCATAAAGAAACTAAACCTTGTAATCTTTATTCCTCCCTTATGTCAGCAAGGACCACTCTGATTTTGAAAGTAACTTCAGCAAAATCCCCTGGTTTCTATTTTATTAAGAAAAGAATCTCATTCATTTCACTTATAAGATACTAAGCTGAATTCATTATATTGTTCCTACTGAGTAGCATGGAACTTAGATTCTTTTCACATTCTTTGGTCTGATGGTTGTACATACCTGATAATATAAAATCTTTAATAAACAAAAACAATTGTAATAAAACTCTTAAGTTTCTATCTGAATGACATAAGAGAAAAAACAGCTATCTAATAAAGTTGAATCTTAAACTGAATTAAATTGTACTGGAAATCTAAGTTAAAGAATAATGACCTTCTATGATGACGAAAAGCATATTGTTTCTTGACAGTTGTTTTTGTTTTTAGTTGTTTTCCTTTATAATTTTGTATTTATAGTACAAATCATTCTCTTGGTTCTATTTACTTCCCTCTGCATCAGTTCATGCAAATTTTCCCAATTGATTCTAAAGCTGTCCATTCCATCATTTCCTATGGCTTAATAATATTTCATTACATTCATATAAGGATTTTTTAGCCATTCCCCAATTGATTATTGTCTTCTCACTCAATTTATCTCCTCTAAGAGTAGAAAATATCATTTCATAATATCCTCAAATAACAAAGAATTGGAAGGGATCTTGAGGCCAACTAATACAACTTTCTCATTCACAGATCCTCAGACCCTGTTCATTCTATCACTTTTCAGTTTTCCTAATTAATTTTATCAACCATTTTTTTTCAGATATGGTCTTATCTGGTGTTAGATTGTACTTTCACCTATATACAACACTGATGTTAGATATTTTTTAATTGACAGTTGAATCTTTACCAAATAAAAGCATGTGTCAGGGAGTCTAAATTTCAACCTGGATACTGGAAATATGAATAGTAACAGAAGTGTGTTATCACTAATTTGCCCTTTTCCCATAATAGTCTTTATGAAAAGTTTATCTTTGGAAAATCATATAGGGTTTTCTGTACATACTTATTGATAGTTTTCTTCTTCATAGGAGTAATGATTGTTAAATATGCAAGCCAGCAAATAAACACAAATCAGTATGATTTTTTTATGAGCCCTCTTAATCTGAAAAAGTTTCTGAGGTACCAGCTAGAATGCTTTCCTGAGCAGTAGAATTCCCTATCTAAAAGACTTGTAATAATTATATCCCTTTTTAAAAAATGAACTATATGGCTAGAAACTGGAAACTGAAGGGATGCCCATCAATTGGAGAGTGGCTGAATAAATTATGGTATATGAATGTTATGGAATATTATTTCTCTGTAAGAAACGACCAGCAGGACAATTTCAGAGAGGCCTGGAGAGATTTGCATGAACTGATGCTGAGTGAAACGAGCAGAACCAGGAGATCATTATACACAGCAACAACAATATTACATGATAATCAACTCTGATGGACATGGCTCTCTGCAACAAAGAATTGTCTCAAACCAGTTCCAATTGTTCACTGAAGAAGACCATATACACCCAGAGAGAGGTATATAAAATGTGGACCACAACATAACATTTTCATGCTCTCTGTTGATGTTTGCTTGCATTGTGTTTCCTTTCTCTGATTTTCTTTTTTTTCTTGTAGATAGGATTTTTCTTGCATAACTTGTCAAGTATTTTAACATTATTAATATGTAGTGGACTTCCTGCCATCTAGGGGAGGGAAGGGAACTGGGGGTAAAATTTGTAAGGGAAAGCTTTGTAAAGATCAATGCTGAAGAACTACCCATAAATACGTTATACAAATAAAAAGCTTTAATAAAAACAAATAAATAAATAAATAAATAAAATAAAAATTTAAAAACGAACCATATTGTGTTAAATAAAAATATATTTAAGAAATAATATGCATGGTTATAGAATATATAATATCATGAACCATTTTTGTGGATGATTAAACACCAAAGTGGAGGCCTAAACAACAGGTAACCACAAATGCAGTGATTGGAAGTATATTCCAGGGCCACAAACATTCTTTATAAATAACCAGAAAAACCACAAAACCACAACATGAGAGTATGGGGAAAAAATTTTGCTTTTTCCTCTTTGTTGGGGCTGGATAAAGGAGTTATAAGCAGGAAATTCTCTAAGGATATATGAGATGTTTAAGGAGGAATGGGACATCTGGTATGAGGGCCGAGGAGCCCTTTTCAGAGGGCAGCTCATTCACCTTTGGTGTCCACCTATCATCTGACTCTTACACATGGCTCCAAGAAGCTGTAGCATGCATGTCAGCCAACCCAAGTAAGAGTCTCAACAGAAGGACTTAATTAAGGTTGAGGGTAACCAACAGGCCTCAAACCCATTAGTGAACTAGGAAGATGTCTACCTCAAGATGGGGAGAGTCTGCCAACAGAATAGGTATATGAGAACAATTTGTTCCAACAATCATGAAAGCAGCTGAAGCAGACTGCAGATCACTTAGAACTTGGTCAGACACTAAAGTTTCCAAGGTTATTCACTGCATCCTGGGCCATCACCAGTCAACTTCATTTTTGCCCTGCCACTGGACTTCTAATGACTCTGGAAGAAAAAGTGAAGCTGACCTGGAAAGACTTACATGAATTATTGCTGAGTGAAGCAAGCAGAACCAGGAAAACATTGTACAAAGTAACAGAATACTGTGTGATGATAGACTATGATAGACTTAGCTCTTTTCAGCAATAAAATGATCCAAGACAGTTCCAATAGAATTGTCATGAAAAATGGCATCTGAATCCAGAGAGAGAACTATGGAGTCTAAATGCAGATTAAAGCATATTATTTTCACCTTTTCTTTTTGTTTGCTTTTTTTTTCTTGTGGCTTTTCTCTTTTGTTTTTGATTTTTCTTTCACAACATGACTAATATGGAAATATATTTAGAATGACTGTACATTTGCATAACCTATATCAGATTGCTTGCTGTTTTGGGGAATGGGGAGGTGAGGGAGGGAAAAAATTTGGAACATAAGATCTTAAAAATGAATATTTACATGTAACTGGAAAAATACTATTGAAATTTTTTTAAAGTGAGGCTGATAACTTTTCTTGCTTAAATATAGTTCACAAGCAAGTCATCATCCATCATCCAGTATTTTACCCCAATATCAAGTTGCATTTGTTCTCTATGAATGTGCCAAATAGCCACTTTCCAAGCAGCTGCTTCAACTGAATTAGAGTTTGAACATCCTCGGTTTCAAAGTATTTGTCATATCATGTAATCTTTGTTCTCTAATTCAATTAAACATTTATTAAGTGCCTCTATTATACACACAGCACTGTGTGAGGAACTATGGGAATAAAACTTAAAAAGCAAAATCAAAGAACTTAATGTTCTATTAGGGTATAGAAAATGCAAATAGATAAGTAGGAGATAATTTGAGTAGAGGGAGAGAGAGGGAAGAAAGGAATGAGAGAAAGGGAAAGGGAAGGAGGGAAGAGGAGAAAGGGAAAGAGGAAGGTGAGAAAAAAGGGAAGGGAAGGGGAAGGGCGCAAGAAAGAGGAAGGGAGGGGGCAGAGAGAGAGAGAGAGAGAGAGAGACAGGGGAGGAGGAAGGTAAGAAAAGGGGGAACAGAGAGAATGGGAGTAAGAGAGAAGAAGAGAGGGAGGGAGGGAGGGAGGGAGGAGAGAGTGAGAAAAAGGGGGAGAGGTGGAGGGAGAGGGAAAGAGGCAGGGAAGGAGGGAAGGAGCGAGGGAGAAGGAAGAAGAGGGAAGAAAGAGAAAGAAGGGAAGAGGGAGGGAGAAAGAGGAGAGAGGGAGGGAGGGAGGGAGGGATCGAGGGAGAGAAATGGTGCAGCTAGGGGGGGAATTAGGAAAGTTCGAGTAGGAAGTGTCTACTTAGCTGCATCTTGAAGGGGTCTAAGGGTCTGAGCCTTAAAGATGAAGGAGGAAGGCCATTCCAGGCATGGGAGAGTCAGTGAAGAGAGACCAGAGGGGAGATGGGAAGTCAAGTTCTGGAAAGAGTAGGCAGGGAGTTTGGCTGGAATGGATAGCGCCTGAAGGGGAGTAATGTGAAATAAGACTGAACAAGTGTGCTAGAGCTGAGTTTAAAAACTTTTACTTGTCCTGCCCCCATGAGCTCCCACTTATTGTTATTGGAGTAGTTGTGTTTGAAGATATTTTCTCACCATATTGGGGTCTTCATAGTCTGTCCAGTAGATATAAATGGATAGAGATGAGTGGATTTATCTCAGTGGCATACTGAATGGTTTGTTGAGAGCAAGGCATTGGAAGAAAATCACAAGGGAGAAAAATCAGAAAAAAAAAGGTTGGGGCAGGGAGTGGGAATTAAGGATCTCCATTAAAATCCTACCTCAGATGCTTATTACCTATGTAACCCTTGTTGTTGTCTAGTTGTTTTTACATCATATCCAATTCTTTGTGATTGCCTTTGAGGATTTCTTGGCAGAGATACTGGATTGGTTTGCCATTTTCTTCTAAAGCTCATTTTAAGAGGAAACTGAGCAAACAGGATTAAGTGACTTGCCCAGGGTCATACAGCTAGTAAGTGTCTGAGACCAGATTTGAACTCTAAATGGATCTTCCTGACTCCAGACCTGGCATTCTCATCTCCTCCATCACCCAACTGCCCCCATGAGCATTTTAAGCACTTACTGCATGCCTGTCACTATTATAAGTTCTGAGGATACAAAGAGAAACCAAAAAAATTGTAACTACCTTCAAAGAATGTATATTTTAGTAGATGATTCAGCTGCTCTGTGAGACTTTCAACAAATCAGATTAGCTTCTCCAGTTTCCTCATATATAAAATGAAGGGGTTATACCAAATGGCCTCTGAATTACCTTCTAGTTCTAAATCACATCCTCTAATCACTCATTGTCCCTTCTAACACCAACATTCTATGTGTCTAAGATTTTATTCTAATTAGTGGTACCACCCAAACGTTAGAAGTAAGGAAAAAATTATTAAGTAGAAGGTGAGCAACTGCTTGCCAACATAAGGAAATCCGGCTGTAATGATAGAATTAGTCAAAAAGGGCTTCTTGGGGGCCATTTCCAACACCACCCCAAACTCTCCCCTTTCAAGGCTGAAATTATTTTTGTTTTTGTCTTTATATTCCCAGGGCCAAGCACGGGTCTTACACACAGATGCTTAAGAGAAGTTTGTTTGATTGATTGAGCTGGATCTTGAAAGAAGATTGATGGACAGCAGATGAGAGGACAAGTGTACTAGATACAATGAAGAGATTTGTCTTGATAATGTGTATCTTTGAAATTTTCCATTACCTTTACTTGTAAATTCGTATTTGCAAGGTAAATCCCTATAGTAACTAGTTAGCACCTTCTAGGTATCATATCTGTAATTTAGGTAACTGTAATAAAATTGTAAGCTCCTAGAAGACTGAGACTCTCTACTTCTTTTTTATTTCCTGGAGGTGAGCACAGTGCCTGTACATTGCAGAGACTTGTTAAATGTTTATTGTTTGATTGATTGCCACCAGATTACAGTATAGCAGACTGGCCAAAAAGCATTTTCCAGGCATGACTGAATTTTAGAGCATTCAGCTATATAATCTAACCAATTGTTTAAAATATTAAAAAGTCATAAAAGTAAAATTTTAAATTATAAAATATTTTTAAAATAAGACAAATAAATAGCATACATTATTTAAATGCTTACTCAGAGTATTTTAATAAATTGAAAGGAAGAGTTTCTATTTTTAAAAAAACACAAACTTGACACAGAATTAGTACTTTCTCACACCAAATTTCAATTACTATCAAAGAGTGCTTAATTTATTTATTCTTCACTTGGAAGGAAGGAGGAAAAGCTTTGCCTTTGTCCTGTTTAGGTGCTTGGAAACTTCATGAATCAATTCACAGTGTTCCTTCTTGCCCTCCAGGGCTTTTTCCTTCCAATCAGCAAATGATTTTTATTACTGCAATTGCTAGCTGCTTCTCAATTTTCTCCAGCTTTTCACCAATCTCCCTCTTGTAAGAATTATCTTGCTGATTTTAGGGAAGATTTAAAACTATTTTCCTTTTCTTCCTCTCCCCTTTCTTTTAGTTTTTAGGAAAAGGTTTTATTGATGTTATTTTTTGCATGGTTGGCATTTTCTAATGATTCCCAATAGTATTTATAATGTACATCTAAGCAAAACAAATTAGTACATTGTCCAGGTACCTCTATTTCCCTGGCTAATTGGGAAGATCAAATGAGAGAATACATGTAAAGCTCTTTGCAACTCTTACAACCTATATAAATGCCAGTTCTTCTTCTTCTTCTTCTTCTTCTTCTTCTTCTTCTTCTTCTTCTTCTTCTTCTTCTTCTCATCCTCCTCTTTCCCCTCTTCCTCCTCCTCCTCCTCCTCCACTTCTCCCTCCTCCACTTCTTCTTCCTCCACTTCTTCTTCCTCCTCCTTTTCCTTCTTCTCCTTCTTCTCCTTCTTCTCCTTCTTCTCCTTCTTCTCCTTCTTCTCCTTCTTCTCCTTCTTCTCCTTCTTCTCCTTCTCCTCCTTCTCCTCCTTCTCCTTCTCCTTCTCCTTCTCCTTCTCCTTCTCCTTCTCCTTCTCCTTCTCCTTCTCCTTCTCCTTCTCCTTCTTCTTCTTCTTCTTCTTCTTCTTCTTCTTCTTCTTCTTCTTCT
>JAJPUD010000013.1:838562-934259 GCA_023553655.1 Myrmecobius fasciatus | reverse complement strand
CTTCTTCTTCTTCTTCTTCTTCTTCTTCTTCTTCTTCTTCTTCTTCTCATCCTCCTCTTTCCCCTCTTCCTCCTCCTCCTCCTCCTCCACTTCTCCCTCCTCCACTTCTTCTTCCTCCACTTCTTCTTCCTCCTCCTTTTCCTTCTCCTCTTCCTTTTCTGTTGATGTATTTTAACATTATTTTCCTTTACAATACAGTAATCCCTGTGAATATTGATTTATTAGTTCTTCTCACTTCAATTTTGCAGCAGTTCAGGTTAGTCTTATCAAATTTCCTAAATTTTTCGTGTTTGTTATTCCTTGTAAATAATTATTTCCCCATTACATTCGTATGCCATGGATTCCCCAGTCAATGAGCACCCACTTTATTTCCAGTTCTTTGATACCACAAGTGTTGCTATAGATATTTTTGAATATATGGGACCTTTTTCTTTGTCTTTGACCCCCTTGAGGTATATGCCTAAAAATGAGATCACTGGGGTAGAGTATGTACAATTTAGTGAAATTTTTAGTATAATGCCAAATTTTGTTCCAATTTGTTACCTATATTCCCGATTACTTTGTTTTTTCTTTTCCTCTCATAAGGAAAAAAATGGATAAAAAATATGGGCTAGAGGACTTTGCTCTGTATAAACCTTTCAAAATTATCTTATTTTCTAATCTTTAGAGAGTTATCTCAGATACCAAGTCACTGGCTCATTCCTTTCAGCTGAACAGATTAGCTTTGGTGTATAAATTATTTTGCATAGAATAGGTAAGGGTTATCCTTTAACTAGTTTTGTAGCTATTAGTAGTTTTTGCCAGACATCCTCAAAATCTGTTTCACATCCAACACTTAAGAATACAGTGGAAGCTCAATAAACACTTCATGGCAAATAAAACTGCACAGAGTACAGCTCAAATACCAAATTATTATAACTAACTTCATATGTTAGCTATAATAAGTAATAGTAATAAATTATTAAATTTCATAATAAATAAAATAATTTAAATAATAAATAATAGGTGCAGTTATTTATATGTAATTATTTACATATATATGTATATATAAAGATAGATACATGTAAAGTTAGCTACTATGATTCATAAAAGAGAAACTATTTTTCCCCATTTTATGGATTTTTAAATTGAAGCTTGAGGAAGGATCGGTGCCTTGTCCTGAGTCACATAGTATGTATCTGATTTAGGATTTGAATTCAGAATCCTGTCTCCCAAGTCTAGCTCTCCATCCATTGTGCCACCTAGTGGTCAAATGTATTGTAACTAAGCCTAACTTGTTAAAAGACTTGTGATGCTTGATCTTGTTTTTTATACAGATTGCAGTTTTCCTGTAATTTTACATTTTCGGGACATTTTTTAATAACAGGGAGTCAGATGTACAAAGCAGGTCAGCTCAGGTCAGATTATGTCAGAATTTTATTGTTTGTGGCCAAAATTCAAAAACTTCCAAAATAGAGTAATTACATGTTTTTTTTTAAAAGGAATTATATAATAAACTTTTAAAAATCTTGCTACTTTGATATTTTGATAGATTTGTAAACACTCCCCTATTAGTTGAATACAAGTCCTTGATGCCTTTTTTTGCAGAGAAATATAATTATTGATCATGTCATTCAATCAATATTCCATAGAAGATCTATACAATGTCATGAAGCCCTTTCTCCACCTCTTTTGATATTTGACCAATATCAGTGCAGAGTTTCAAGTTTTCTATCTCTTGTTGCCATGATTGATAATACCATCTTTTATTCTGGATATATATACATATATATATATATGTGTACATATATAATGTCTTTTGCAACATTTTTCATGCATAAGCCATTATTCTGAAATAACTGGCTATATCTGGACAAAAGCTTTGTACATTCCAATAGCTCAGTTTCTAATCATTTACTGAACAATTACAAACACTTTTAGCAAGTAAATGTTTCCCTACCTTATGTCTTATTTGATAATGTTGTTCAGAGACATTTTGCCTTCTAATCAACCGATGATCCAACTACACATAGAAAGATGATTCTGAAATGATTTCTTTGTCATAACTAAATATATCCTGTGTTAAAATGATTAATTGTATTTTTATGATTGTGTTCAAATCTCGTACAATATCCATCACTTTTTAATTCTCTTATGAAGAAATGTTCAGACTATATAGGCATAAGGCCTCTGAGGAGTCTTTATAAACCTTTGCCCTTTTTCTTCTTTTATTCCAAAATCATGTTTTCCAACATATGTACACATTCTCCCCTGAACCTACCTTGATATTGAAGTCCTTTAAGCATACCAGTAGATGTTTGCTTGGTTTGGAGTCTCTTGTACTGTTCTTTGTAGAATTTCTCAATTTCTTCATTCTTTGCAACAAATGTTGGTGGATGAATTGTTTCTATATTCATGGTAGTCCCATCATAAGGATTGAAAGGTGAAATGACCACGGGTATTATGAAATGATGCATCTTGTCTAAATAATAATAACAATAATAGTTGATATTTAAAGTTTTTCAAGATTCATTAATCACTGCACATACATCATTTGGTACCCATAAGAGTTTCAGAACATTATAATTCCCATTCGATAGAGTAGGAATTGAGATTCAGAGGTTGCATATGATCACATAGTTAATATGTGTCAGATGTAGATAGCTTGTTGAAAACAAGAACTATTTTGTCTTTCTTTGTATCTTTAGCACTTAGGACAGTGCCTGGCACGCAGAAGATGCTTAATAAATGTTTATTAACTGATTGACTATTTCTTTTCACTCCTAAGTATTGCACTTGTATAGTCCTACCAGAACTGAATTATATAGAGGGAGTAATTAGAACAAACATAATTTAAGCTCCTGCCTTTTGTGTGGTCTTCAAACTAAAGTTAACTTTTATTTGCAAATCACCTTGTTATTTCCTCCTCTACAAGGCTTCCCCTAGCTACCCCCAGATAGGGTACTAGATCTTTGTTTGGTTTCTGTGCCTTACTAGAGTAATTCAGTTCTGATAAGACTGTATCAACTCACAGGTCATTAGACAAAGATCTCATTAAAGCTAATGTTTGTATACAGTCTAAATAGTATTTGAATTTTAATTTGCTCTTTATTATTACTCTGTTACAAATGCAACAAAAATGAAATGTGATCGCATAGGACTAAGGACTAATTTGCATTTTTTATATTTCATCTGTACAAAATTCTCCGTTGCTTCATCACAATGAGGAAGTAATGCAGGTCTCTCTCTCTCTCTCTCTCTCTCTCTCTCTCTCTCTCTCTCTCTCTCTCTCTCTCTCTCTCTCACTCTCTCTCTCTCTCTCTCTCTCTCTCTCTCTCTCTCTCTCTCTCTCTCTCTCTCTCTCTCTCTCTCTCTCTCTCTCTCTCTCTCTCTCTCTCTCTCTCTCTGTTGTATTGATCATGTTTGAAAATATATGACTTGTCAACAGAACCAGGAGATCATTGTACACGGCAACAAGACTATATGATGATCAGTTCTGATGGACATGGTTCTCTTCAACAATGAAATGTTTTAAACCAGTTCCAATTGTTCAGTGATGAAGAAAGCCACCCAGGGAGAGGCCTATGGGATCTGAGTCTGGACCACAACATAGCATTTTCACACTCTTTATTGATATTTGCTTGCATTGTGTTTTCCTTCTCAGGTTTTTTCTTTCTTTTTTGTACAGCAAGATAAGGGTGGAAGTATGTATACATATATTTGACTTGTCAAGCATTTTATTATAATTAACATGTAGTGGACTTCTTGCCATCTAGGGGGAGGGTGGAGACTAGAGGGGAAATTTGTAATGGAAAGCTTTGTAAGGGTCAATGTTGAAGAATTACCCATACATATGCTTTGCAAATAAAAAGCTTTAATAAAAAAAAGAAAAAATATTTTAACATAATTAACATGTATTGGGCTTCCTGCCATCTAGGGGAGAGTGGGTAGGAAGGAAAAATGTGTAATAGAAAGCTTTGCAAGGGTCAATGTTGAAAAATTACCTATGCATATGTTTTGCAAATAAAAAGCATTAATAAAAAAAGGAAAATATATGACTTGTTAAGAGGTAGGAGGCATGACTCATTTTTAGTATTCTGAAGTTGCGATTGGTCTCTTAACTGATCAGAAGTCTTAAGTCTTTTTTAAAATAATATTTTATTTTTACAAATACCTGCAAATATAGTTTTCACAATTTACCTTTGCAAAATCTTGTGTTCCAATTTTTCTCCCTCTCTCCTCTCTTCCCCCCTCTCCAAGATATCAAGCAATCCAATATGGGTTAAATGTGCAATTCTTCTAAACATATTTCTATATTCATCATACTACATAAGAGTAATCAGATCAAAAGGGGAAAAACATGAAAAAGAAAAAAGAAAAAACCAACACCCCCTCCCCCCAGCATTTCATCTACATTCAGTCTCCACAGTTTTCCCTCTGGATGTGGATGGCATTCTGCATCATAAGTCTATTGAATTGCTCTGAATCACAGCATTCTTGAGAAGAGCCAAGCCCATCACAGTTGATCATCACAGAATCTTCTTGTCACTGTGTACAATGTTCTCTTGGTTCTACTCACATCATTTAGCATTAATTTATGTATTTCTTTCCAGGCTTTTCTGAAATCGGCTTGCTGATCATTTTTTTATAGAACAACAATATTCCATTACAATCACATACCATAACTTATTCAGCCATTCCCCAACTGAGGAGCATTCACTGAATTTCCAGCTTCTTGCCACTACAAAAAGGGCTACCACACATGTGGGTCCTTTTTGTCTCTTATATGATTTCTTTGGGATATAGACCCAAAGAAGTAGAGGCTCTGCTGGATTAAAGGATATGCACATTTTTTTAGCCCTTTGGGCATAGTTCCAAATTGCAGAGCTCTTAATTCTTACAAATTTGCTTTCTTTTGCAATGTTGTGATCATGTTAGAAATAATTCTTCTGTTTCTTCTTATTTCACTTTGTATTAGTTCATATATCTTCCTAAGTTTCTCTGAAGTTGTCCTTTTCATTATTTATCATTTTCAATATTTTCAGTCATGTCCAACTCTTCATGACCTCATTTGGGGTTTCCTAGGCAGAAATACTGGAGTAGTTTGCCATTTCCTTCTCCAGCTCATTTTATGGATGAGGAAACTGAGGCAAACAGGGCTAAATAACTTACCCAGCATCACACAGCTAGTAAGTATCTGAGGCCAGATTTGAACTCATAAAGGAGGAGTCTTTTTGACTCTAGGCCCAGCATTCTATCTACTGAACCACTTAGCTGCCCCAGGTAATGGGAGTAATGGATATAGAGTATTGAAATTAACAGTTAAGAAAACCAAGCCAATCTACAGCATATTTATCGAGTACCTACTATGAAAATGGGAAGTGGAGAGAATAAATTATCTTAGTTGTTGTGACTTAATAGTATTAGGTGTTCACAGTTTCAATTAGAATCATTTGTTACTTTAGTGACAGTTTTGAAGAATCAATTTATGCAACAGCAGTCATCATTATAAAAATTGTTCCCACTGTTTGTGCTGAAGGAAATGTACCTACAATAAACATAATTTTCCAAGGTAGTAGTCACCACTGCATTCAGTTTTTTTGAGAGATGAAACATAGAAATATGTTATAAAGAGTGTGCCAAAGGGAAGGATCTAAATCAAACTCATCCTTAGGATAAAGAACTTCATTAGAACAATGTAGACAAGGGATGAATAGGGCCAGCAACACTTCCAAGTGAAGCAAACCAGATTAAAATGTAATTGGGCAATATTTAACAAAATAAATAAAAACACAATAGAGCATAGATAATGTTAACACGTGGCTTTCTAAGTCAATAATGTCTGATGATCTAAGTCAGGGCTCTTGTTCTCAGGTCATCAGCGAAAGAAAACCAGGTGAGCATTTGGGGTCATGAATACAATGATTATGGCACATCTTTTGTACATAGAAATGTCATCAGTCAGTAGTTAGCAAAGCTGGGAGGCAATTTCTGAAGTCCAAGGGTTAGAATTACATAGAATGAGAAGGAATATGGATGGATTCGTGTCCTGGTCCTGCCATCATTCTCTGTGGGCAAGTTAACAAATGAGCCTCAGTGGCCTTGTTTGTAAAAATGAGGGGGTTGGATCAGAAAACTTGTAAGGTCCTCTGCAGCCCTAAAATGTCAATACTACTTAGACATATGGGTGGGCTGCTATTTGTACTTTGGGAGGGATTATGACACCAATGAGATTACAGGTAAACAATCAATAAACATAATGCACTTACTTACAATGTGCCTGCTAATAATGTGCCAAGCACTGTGTTTAATATTGAGGATACAAATACAGAGTAAACCAATCCTGTTTGGTGGGCTACCTCAGCTAGACCTAGTGATGAGTTTTTCCAGAGTTACTTCTGCTGATTATAATAGGAAGCAGTCATGACCTGTTGCCAAGGTCTTTCTGGGTGTTTTGCTGGCACAGCTCCATCCCACAATAAAGCACCAGAGTAGGACAAAAACAAATTAGAGTGAATTTTATAGCATATGAATAGTTAAGGCTTCATGTCTTAAAAGCGATCCCTCAGTCCAACAAATCGCTTTGGCATTTTAAATAGAAGGCTCAAAATAGCTTGAATAGTCATTTTTGATGGGGTCGGCAAATAGAGATTCTGATCATAATGTTTGTGCCTGTGTCGCTGGACAGCAAGTTACTTATGTTTTCTGGTATTGCCCTCAAGTGGATGATGGTTAAAATTACCCCCAAAAGCTCTTAGCATTTTTTCCCAAGACCTCAGAGTAGAATAAGAGGCAATGTGGGAGGTCTTTGAGCTCAGAGGCGCATTTAGGGTTAGGTAGCCATTAGTAGAAATTCAGTGGATATTTGGTTTGATTTGGTTGAACACATGTATATATCACTAAGTGGTAACAGAAACAGACAGGCAGATGGGGTGAATGGAGAGCTGGCCCGGAAATCAGGAGGACCTGCCTTCACATCTTACCTCAGACCTTTATAACTTTGGAAAATCTAAGCAAGTCAGTCATTTAGTCTTTCTTTGTATCCCTAGGGCTTAGCACAGGGCTGGGTGCTTAATAAATGCTTATTGACTAATTAATTCCCTGACTTTATCTCTTAGTGCCCCAGGTAATTCTTCTAGACCAGAAGCGGCACAGCCGCTTCTCGACTCTGGAGAGGGAATTTGCTTTTGGGGTGTTCTTTATCCCAATAAAACCATAGGTCAAAACCAGAAAACAGAAAGGGAATTACAGTCCCATTCCTTTCATGACTTTGCACCAGAGCTCAGTTAGTATGTTTTCTTTTGGTCATAAAAGCCATATTTCAATCCCAACACTCGCAAAGAGTTGGCCACTGCTCAGTTTGACATTTGTGGGTTCTACTGAATGAGCACTCTCAAGAAATGGTATTAGTGATGCCCTTCTATTTTCTCAGGTCTTGATCTTCCAAAACTGAGAACATTTACTTTTATTGAATTTCCATCCAATAGGTTCATTTTTTTTCAAAAACCATTAACGGCACATATGCATCTTTGGAGTGGCAGAAAAGAGGGGAAGTTTATAAACAATTACAAATATGTGTATAATTATAATTTATGTGAACCTTAGGTTTTTTAAATGTAATTTTGTGCATTTTAATGGACAAAATTTTATTTTATTTCCCACCACTGAAGGAAAAGAAAAAGAAAATTCTTGGAGTAAGTAAATATAGTCAAATAAAAGAAATTCCTACATTGGTCATATCCAAAAATGTATGTCTCATTTTGCATCCTAAGGTCCAAATCTTTTAAAGCATAATTTTCTTTATGAAAGTCCCTTTCTTTTCCACCTGCCTCCCTAGTCCCATAGTCCAGTACCAGCAATATAAGTTTCCCCAAAGTATAGAATCCTCTGTTCACCAGTCACATGATCAGGCTTTATGTTTATATATCTTGTGGCCCCAAATACTTTCATCAGCTCCCCTAAGGCAAGCATCAGATTTATATTTCTTCATTGTCCAAAATCTCCAGCCTGGTTCAGATCACATTATAGGCTCTTAATAAAATACTTCTTACTTGTTACTCAGATTTTTTTTCCTAATGAAAGGAAGAAGCCAAGAAAACATGTATATATATATATATGTATATATATATATGTATATATATATATATATGTGTGTGTGTGTGTGTGTGTATACATATAGATAAGTCTAAAACTCTGCTGTAATTCTATAGAACATGATATGCCTGGATACTTTTGTCAGTAATGATTTCTCTTCCTACTTTTCCTGCCATATAAGGTCAGAAGCTGGAAATAGGAAGGTCATATATTTAGGAACCAATAAACAAATATTTATTAAGTACCTACTATGTGCCAGGTATTGTGTTAGGTGTAAGGCATATGAATATTTGTGTGTCCACATTATCTCTGCTTTAGAAGCAATGAAGCATGATGGATAGAAGGCTGAATTTGGAATCTAAAAGACTTGTGGTCAATTCCCACCTCATACATATACTGTGTGTGTGACCCAGACTTCTGTGTGCCAAAAAAATCCTCATCTGTAAAGCAGGCATTATAAATAGCACCTGACTCAAGATATTGTGCTGTACGTAAACTACTTTATAAATATTAAAGCATTGTATAAATTCTGGCTATTGCCAGCTTCTTCCTACCTTTCCAGGCTTCTTTCCTCTTACTTCCTGACACATATGTTTCAACGGTGATACTGTCTCCTGCTTGTTCCATGAACAAGATATTTCCGTATCTCCATTCTTGGTATTTTCTCTGACTGTCCCCCTGCCTGGAATGCTTTTATTTTACGGACCTCCCTGACTTCCTTTAAGTTCCAACTAAAACCCTACCTTTTACAGGAATCCTTCTCCAATCCAACCTAATTCTATTGCCTTCTGTTTGTCAATTTCCCCCTATTATATATATATATATATGTGTGTGTGTGTGTGTGTTTGTACACATATAGTTATATATATTTGCATGTTGTCTCCCCAATTAGATTAAATCTGTCTTTTGTCTCTTTGCATTCTCAATGCTTAATACAGTGCCTGGCACAAAATAGGTATTTAATAACTGTGGATTGACTGATAGATCACAAACTCTTTTAGGACTGGATCTGCTGGTCATTTTTGTATCCCCATCTGCCTCTAATATGATGCTCTGTACATGACAAATATACTTAGTAAGGTTGTGGAACAGAGAGCAGTAGAAGTAACACAGAACATAGAGAAAGATAATAATATCGAAATGAAGTCATGGATAAGTCAGAAGTATGGACCAGTCACTATCCTTCTACATCCCCCTTAGATCCAATTCCAAACAAGCAGCATGGGTCACTGGAAGGAAAGTTAGTTCTAGCGTCAGAAGACCTGTAATACTTTTGTGTCAAATCTTGACTTTGGTCAAGTCACTTAGACACCCTCCCTCCAGGACTTCAGTTTCCTCAACTGTAAAATGTAGAGGTTGGACTAGAAAGTCTCTGAGATCCCTTCCAGCTTGAGATCTATGAGCCTGTGATTCCTTTTTGACTGAGTCTTTCAGTGGCTCAGGATCTCACTGAGCATCAACAGGACTAAGGGTGGGAACCAACACATTGCAAATAGGGAGTAGATTATATGCTATATATGAAATCATTACAATCACATTTAAATGGTTGGGGTAATCTCTTAAGATTAGGCCCATAAGTTCACAGTAATGAAAAAAAATCAAGAAAAACCAGGCCGATTCACAAAATATTTGTCAAGTACCTATTATGAAGATGCAGAATAGGTTGGGAGAGAATAAATTATCTTAGTTGTTGTGGTTAAATAGTATTAGATGTTCAGGGTTTCAATTTTCTTAGAATCATCTGTTATTTTAGTGACAAGTTTTAAAGAATCAATTTATGCAACAACCAGTCATCATTATAAAAATTGTTCCCACTGTTTGTGCTGAAGGTACATTTGTACCTGCAATAAGCAACATTTCCCAAGGTAGTAGTCACCACTGCACTCAGTTTTTTAGAGAGATGTAAAGATAGAAATGTTTATAAAGAGTGTGTCAAAAGGAAGGGTCTAAATCAGGTTCATCATTAGAATAAAGAATTTTATTAGGACAACATTGACCAGGACTGAAGGGACCAGCAACACTCCCAAGTATAGCAAACCAGATTAAAATGTAATTGGGCAATACTTAACAAAATAAATAAAAAACACAATAGAACACAGATAATGTTAACACGTGATTTTCTAAGTCAATATTTGGCCTTCTGGGATCTTTATATATGGTTTATCAGCCCCAATTCTATCAGAGTTTAACACCACTTGTGTAGACATCCAAAGAAGCATTCTTTATTCAAAGTCTTAAGGAAATCATCTCCCAGATTTACTAAATACCAACCGATGACTTATTTCTGTGTGCAAAAGATAAGCAATACTAATTATATTCATGACTCCAAATATTTACCTGGTTTTCTTTGGCTGATGACCTGAGAATAAGAACCCTGACTTAGCCCATCAAATAATAATTTGATGTTTAACTCATTATAGGGCATTCTGCTAGTGTAAAACAGCTCCAGTACATCTCTTTGGAAAATTTCAGGTTTTTATAGAATCCCTCTGTGATTTGTTTATGATGTAGCAATGATTGACTCTGTCAGTTACTAATAAATGGTAAATAAAAAAAGTAACCTGAGATATTAAAGCACTACATTAGCTACATTGTGATTAAATTACAGTAACACCACCAGCTATAAACCTTTATAGAATCCTCTCAACCATGCAGTAATTCTCCTAACTATACTATTATGTAGAGCACAAATATTTCTTTGTAAGTTCAAAGCAATACATCAGGGAAGCGTTTACTGCTAAAGCTAGATTGAGAGTAAATGCATCTTGGGTTGCTATGAATAAAAGCTCTAGCTTCTCATTACTTTATGACAAGACACAGAAATTCACTTTACTTTTCATTTAAGCTTTTCTGCTCCAGTTTATAGATGTATGCCTTCACGCTTTTATTCCCCTCTCGCCTCAGCCGTACGTAATAAATGATTATAAATTTTCACATTTGACCACCTCTCTGTTCGTCTCATGCTTAATGCACAAAGTTAGGAAGCTGCAGGTAAAAATTTCACAAACACTTTTATTTATGATGTTGTCCTTGGTAACGGAAATTTCAATGTACTGAAATGAAAAGTATGATTAAAGGGATACGACGTCCTGACAAGGATAGTAGAGGGCAGCCTTCTATTTCCCACTGAAAATATATAATACTTTTTTGACATCAATTTCATAGAGAATAGACATGGGTTAGTCATGGGAAAAAAAAGACACAAACAGGTTTCCAACTTCACTATTCTTATATCTCCTCTTGTATACTAGAACCACTTTATTCAATTAATGAGGTTAGGAATAGAAAATGATGTATTTTCCATAAAAACTAATTTAAAACAAGATCAAAATAAAAAAAAAGTGAAAATATAACCTGGAACCCAAAGATCTATTTTCTGAGAAAGAGCAATAATTGGAAAATATTAAAATAAAATATTATTTATTTAAAATTAAAATCTCTTTCCCCCTCCTGATTCTATTTAATTCATAAACACTGTTTCTTTCTTATATGAATTATTTGGCTACATATGACTGATAAGATATTCAAGAAAAATGAGAAAACCCAAAACATTCTCAAAAGAAACAATTATTTAGTTCTAATGTATTTACCAAAAATTTCTATCAGTCACAGAAAACATGACTTGTGTTTTTCACTGTTGGAAAAATTAAATGTATTCTAATACTTGAATCTATAGAAAGTGAGTATCTCTTTTTCTGTTCTGTAGGAGAATGGATTAACCTCTAGGTAAATGGCATTCTACTTCAGTTACCTCTACATTTTGATGCTTTGAAGTACAGTTTTTTTGTAAATGAAAATCAAAGTTGCTTGAGGTAAACCAGTTTCATTCCACTGATATTTATTTCAATCCCTAACTACTCTTAACAAAATGTGTCATCTTCAGATTAGAGTTCGAGGATCATTATAATTCCTTCAACCTTGTATTGACCTGGCAGGGCACTATAGCTATTTTCTACCATATTGGGTGGAGGAGGTAGGCCGGAGGAGAACACATTTTGATTTCCAATTTGTGGTAATAAGAAATTGTGGAAACTTTTCCAATGCTAGTATGTATTCACCTAGAAAAAAGGATAGATTGACAAGGGAGGAAAAGGAGAGGTAACAAGCATTTATTAAGCTCCTACTATGAGCTCTTAGCTATGCTAATCATTCCAAATATTATCTCATTTGCTTCTCACAGTCCTGTAAGGTAAGTACTGTTATCATCCCTACTTTACAACTGAAGAAACTCAGGCAGAGATGGTCACATACTAAATATCTGAGCTTCGGTTTAAATTTTGGTTATACTTATTCAGGCCTAATACTCTAATCACTTAGCTGCAAACAACGTCTGTGGACTAGTCACAGGACAGTGGTACTTCTACATCAGTGGTCTGAAATTTCATTTTTTCACTCATTTAACAAATATTTTCTGTGCAATATAATATGCAAAGCATTGATAGATATTAAAAGAAGTAGGTGACATTCTTCCCATTGCCCATCAAAAAGTATTAGGTATGGGGGCAGCTAGGTGGCGCAGTGGATAGAGCACCAGCCCTGAAGTTAGGAGGACCTGAGTTCAAATGTGGTCTCAGACATGTAACAGCTGTGTGACCCTGGGCAAGTCACTTAACCCCAATTGCCTCAGCAAAAAAGCAAAAAAAAAAAAAAAAAGTATTAGGTAGACAAAAGATGAACAAAAATCACTAAAATAACAAGTTGTGATAAGTTGCACTGGGAAAGGTATCGTGAAAATGCTTAAAAGAAGAATATTAAGGATTAAATATCCACCTATAAATGTGTGGATTTATATACTGTTCAAACATCACAACAGAGGCTATTGATAGTAAGGTATATTTTAAAAATTTTGCCATCTCTGTACCACAAACATTTTAAGATCTCTGGGGGAATTTAGTTAGAAAATGTGCAAGCCAAATGTCCAAAGAATCAAAGTAGGGGAAAAAAATTGATCTTAGATGAGAAAATCAGACTAGATATTCCCTAAAGGCTGTTCCACCTCTTACCTCTGTCTGTTTTGCCCAATAGATGATAGAAGAGAAGACAGGATTCTTTTGGTTTGCCTTTTCTATTTTCCTATTTCCTATTTTCCAGGAAAAAAAAAAAAACAGCAAGTAACTGTTTCTTTTCACTTCCTATATGAATATCAATGGCTAGACAGATGAATTTCTGTTGGGTAGAAGAGAAACCAAGTTTCTTTCTTTCCTCGGTGTTTGGAATTCTAGGTAGTCTCATGGAAAGATATGCTTACTGAGGTCCAGAAAAAGCAATAAACTGTCATTCTCCTTTCAGAAAAAGTATGTCTCTCATACCTTTAGAGTTTTTGTTAAGAATTCAATTTTCATTTTCTAGCAGTCTTTATTTTTTATAAATTTTCATGTACTGAGTTTGTAATTTTCCCTGCTAACTCATACACTTGCTAATTTCCATCAAATATATTTCCTTCTCTTTCCTCTCCTTCTCTTTCCTCTTCTCTCCTTTCCTCTCCTTTCCTTTCCTCTTTTTTTTTCTTCTCCTCTCTCCTCTCCTCACGTCCCTCCCATTTCTTCTTCTTTCTTTTGCAAAATTGCCTATGTTTCCATAGAAGGCATTATTTACTTATTATGATATAGCTAGATAATTAATATAAGCAATGTATCTATCAAAATAATTGGAATTAGGAGGGATAAAGGTTTTATTTTATATTGTTTCCCAATTATTGTCTTTTCCCAGAATATAGGTGTTTGGGTGCCAGGTTGTATTTGGAGATATATATATATATATATATATATATATATATGTATATATATACACATATATACAGGCTGTTAGTAGAATGATACCAACATACAGAGATTTAAGTTGTTATAGTCTTACTTATACTCTTTACTTCTTCTAAATTATCTTGTATGATTTCTTTGCATATGATATTTTATTTTTCACTGTAATGTAAGTCATTTGAGGACAAAAATTGTTATGTTTTTATCTCTATATCCCCAATGCCTAGCCCAGTGTCTTGTACCTTAAGGTAGATGCATAAGAAATGTTTATGGAAATGAAATTTTCTGATGTATCTATCAATAGTTGTCTCAGTCTCAACTGTGGGATGCTAAAGACTATAGGAGAGGAAATAGATTTGATTTTCCTGTGTCTCTCAAAATTAGAGCATGGAAACAAACTTATTTTTTTTATTGTTCCCACCTGTTTTCAAGAGGAAAACTTCACTAAATTATAAATTTAAAGCAGAAAGAAATTGCAGAGGTCCTCTAGTTCAACCACCTCGTTCTACAGAGAGATCAAGATCACAAGGGAAGGATGCGGTGAAGCAAAATGCAAACTCAATTCTTCTGACTCCAAACCCAGAACTCCCAAGTCCTGCAAAGGCAGTGCCAAGTCTCATGAAAAGAGAACTACTGCATAAAACTTACTCGATAAATTCTGAAATGCTATCTTGCCAGCTTCTCTTTTAAGTGAGAATATGGGGCTCTTTAAAGGTCAGGCAAGAGACCTTTATTATGCCCCAGATGTCTACAGTCATTACCTTGTTAGCAAAATATTCTGCTGATATGCAGACTGCAAAATGTTCAGTCTGGGTAGCATTTCAGCAGCATTACAACCTTCTTCTAACAGGACCTGCAAATACCTTGTGACAGATTCCATTTATTTCTTAACTCTAGGAGAACCCTGAAAAACATATTATGGCTCATGTCAGTTATAAAAATAACACCACAAATTATAACCAAAACAAAATTACCCAGTAATTATCATTTAGATGTCCATCTTAATCCTTTTCAGAGTTACTGTTACTTTATACCTCTGGCATTTTTATGGGTTGGACATGCTACTGTAGTTGTTTAAATTGTTCTCTTCCTAACTATTACAGTGATCGTATCAGCAGCCCACATTGATGGATGCATTGCAAAGTGTCTTTGTATTAAGCTTATTGCAGGATAAATATATATTTCATGTTTGTAACCTGAAATTTGTCCAAAATATGCACAGTAAACATATGGTGTCAATTATGAGAAAGGAAAGGCACAAAGGTTAAAAGTATAACAACACAGTTCACACTTTCTTTTAACTTGTTAATGTCTCTGACCTTTTTGTACCAAAAAACCACTTTAATCAGCATTATATATATATATATATATATATATTACATTGTGGCCTCACCATTTAACAACCTGTAAAAAATGTCTGGTTATCAATTATACACATCAAACTGATACGCTGCAGGCCCGAAGAGACATTTAAACTCACAGTTAAATCTGTGAAAGCTTGAGGAGACTTACAGAGGGAGCAAAAACTTCCCTTCTCCACTGCATTCATTCTTTCATTTAAACTCCCAAGAAATGGAAAACTCAGCTGGAGATCTCTTTTCATCTTTTCTGACTATTATGACATTCCAGAAGAAAAGCATACTAGAAAGTTTATATTCGAGGTCCACATCTAATTTCCCTCATTTCTTTTTTTTCCTCTTGGTTTCTTAGACACTTCAACCTCAACTGACACTTAGATATAACCCATTTAGATCATGGCCAAAAAATGAGCCTTCTTTCAAAAGAAAATGGTTCCTAACTTAAAATAGGACCTAATACAATTCCAAGAAAGTGACCTGAATTGATAAAGTGATGACTACAATGTTGGGATGAGATGCGGGTCAATGCACATAAAGGCTCTACCTGTAATCACAAATGGGAGATAATGCATAGGAAGCTATATCCCTGCTTTACATCCTTTTCATCTTATGGGAAAATGGATTGGTTGTACGCTCTGAAATGGATGAAAGACATTTGGTCACCTGGGAGCACGGAAGTGGTCTAGTTAAGGGCTTCAACCCTACAACTTACTACATTCTATTCTTTAAAAGATTTTATTGGTCTGTTTTCATACCATATTTAAAGCTAGATTCAAAACTAATGTGGCAGGAATGACTCCAAAGCAGGTCAAAATGTGGTCATTTGGATTCTACTCCTCAGGCTACTCCCTGACATTACTTCTACTCAGAAACAGCTTTTGGCTTAAAAATAATAACAATAATGGTGATGATGATGATGATGATGATGATGATGATGATGATAACTCCTTAGGGCAGGAAAATGAGACAATAAATTTTAAAATTGACTCATTTAATTTTAAAAGAAATTTGAAAAGAATTTAAAGAGAACCATAACTTGCTCCTCTCTAAAATTGCAGTTCGTTTGAATGGAATTCATTTCTCTTTAGTTTTGAATAGCATTCCTGACTGAGGGCGATATGGTGTCTGATGGATTTTTAGCATCCAGATGCCAGTAGGGGGCAGCAATGGCATCCCTAACCACAACCATGAACCACAGCAATTTAAGAAACTGGACCTGGAGGAATGGATTGTTGTGATTATGGCACATTAAGATCGAGTCTAATGAACTTGACTGGCAAACAGATGATTTCAAAAATTCCCAAGTGGATTGTTGTGTGTGGAGGGCAGTATCTATTTTAATTGACGTCTGCAGGCTAAACATTAACTGGATGGTCCACCACACAGGCTTGGGGTCCTGGATTCTATTGACATAATAGAGAGGAAGGTGTGCTGGAGAAAGAAGGCAAAACCCATTAAAGTATCTTTTTTAATAGTATTTTCTGGACTGCCTTTTTTTTTTTTTTACAGACAGTACTTTTTTCTTTTTCTAAATATCATTTGAGGCAATTCCAACAGCATCAGCTAATGAACAAAGCCACATTTGTTGTTGAAAGACCTGAAGACCAGAGTTTAAATAGATGCTGTATACTCTTAAAGATGTAATAGTGAATTTTACTGATTGTTTTTCTTGTTATTGTTAAAAAAAGAGGGCATGTCTACTCTTTTCCATATCAGAGTCAAGTGCTTTTTAAAAATCCTTTTAAAAATTCCAACACAGACATGACCAAATTGTCTCAATAACTCAAGCAGACAGATTCTCACAATCATAGTTCACTATAGCTTTATTTTCCAAAACATCTAGGCATCAGAGGGAAGAACTAGCTATAAGAAAACTGTTTCAGTTTTTTAATATAAATCTCTACTCTTCTTGGTTTCTATTTGCTGTATATTTGAGCTGAGGCTTAATTCCATAAAGGTAAAATTTCCAAAGGCAGTTTAAAAAATAAGTTTTAAAGAAATAGTTATTAAAAATGTGTCTGTCTCTAAAATTAGGGTAATAATAGCACCTCATAGATTTAGTGTGAAAATCAAAGGAATATATAAAGTGCTTTGCAAACTTTAAAGTGCAATGTAAATATTAGTTATTTGTATTATATTACAATAATAAATTATAAAAAATATAGTAGTTTAAACAGAGACATCCCCTATAATATTTACATTGGTATAATAGATAATCTAAAAATATAGAGACAAGATAAGCTTTTTAAGAAAATAGAAATAATACTGTTACTAAGAATAAGAAAAAGGTGAATTTTAAAGAGTATCTTCCATCTTTTTCCTCAAACCGGAAGAAAAGCAGAGTGCCCCTGAATTATTACAATACATTGATCTACCCTCAATCTGAAGTTACCAAGGTTTTTATAAGACTGCAATAAAGCTTTCTTTGCATTAACCAGTCAAGCATATAAACATTTTAATGAACTGTTTTTACATGGTTCATTGGGCAATACCAAGCTCCCCAATACAAATCACTACTCTTGTCACATTCTGCTTTCTCAATGATGGCCTTAGTTTATCAGTTTACATATTGCACTTTGGACACCACCACTACAGGTACTGATCTACTTTGAGGCTCTCCAGAACCTGTGAAGCAACTTGACCTGGAATTTCACTCTATCTGTTGTCTTTTGAATGCTTTCTTTTAGCCCTTTAAAAGGATGGGACCTCAGAGATTTGCATCCTTCCAGATCTCAATTCAGCACACTGACATATTTAGAGAGGTAAACTTTATTGTTATAGTCATGAAGGAAACTTCAGACTAGTTGGAAATAAGCCTCTCAAAGTCACTGCATTACACCGGGATAGTTTCAGGCAAGAAATGACAGTGTTACTACGAGGAGGAGAGGGAGCTGAATCATCATTAATCATGGAAGAGACTGCATTCCCAAACAGATATTTCTCTTAGTGACCCGAAGGCTTGAATGAATTATTGAAATCAATACCAATGCAGATCAAATCTCCTTGGAATAATTAAATATCATTAGTAGCAAACATTTGTGTGTCTTCCCGTCAACACTTAAAGCAACACTAAACTATAAAATATTTATTATGAATTCAGAGAGCTTTATGACACTGAATGTATTTTTAAGATTAAAGATTAGTGCTAACACATAATTTAATAATGAATGCAAATTATAAATGAATATTTAACAAACCATATCACGTTTTATGTCTTAACGTTTCTTCTGCTACTACTTTGACTGAATGAAAAAAGGTTGCATGATGTATTGGCTTGCTAGCTAATGCCCCCATGAAAGCAAGGTGTTTTCACCTTGATGCGGCCTTTAAAATAAATTAATTTGTTAGCATTTAAGAAATCAGTGGAACAGACAACATAAAACATTTATAAAACAGTTTATGACTTAACCTACCATGCTCTAATCCAATCAAATTTATTAATACATTTTATTTGACCAATAGTTTCATGGATAAGAATTGGAAATGTTTATTTTCTAAGTTGTTCTAGGATTTAAATGGTACTAATGGTACTATAAAGATGTTATATGGTGTTAATATAACCCAAGTATTAAAAACATAATGAATTTGCTATTTATGAACCATTAAGTTTTACCTCACCCCTAGAATAAATTTTATACCATTACAAACCTATTAATATCCCTTCTCTGTTTTGCTCTTCCTCTGAACCCCCTCCCACTTCCTCAAGACAGTCAGAGATCAAATTTATTGGTGTGTGGAGATGGGTCAAAAAGCAAATGTGATTCTGCAAAACAATTTAAATATTGAACATAAATGGGGGGAATGGCATCTGCCAAGGATTTTAGAATTTTCCTCTTGAGTTCAATTTTATAGTTATAAGTTTTGAGTTACTAACTAATCCCTGGAACAACTCTACTGTTTTGTTTTGTAAATTTTGTTCCTTCTCTGACGTCAGATGAGTGAATTAAAGTAATCTAAGCTACTGATCCAGTGTCAAACTTCTGAAGTAATCACATTTTTCTCCCATAGATAATAAATGTGATTCTATCCCTTTGACTGCTTTAATGAAAGTACTTTTATTTCTGGAAATGTGTTGTTCTGATTCTTAAAAAAATAAGGAATTTTGAGTATTATGCTAAGTAATTTCTAATCAAAAAGGCTTCTAAGCAAGGACTTGAGAATTTTCTCTTGTGTATTCAGTAAACATGAACATTGCCCATAAAAACCTGATGTGGGAAGAAGCCAAAGAAGTCTGCACATATGATGAGGTTCTAAAAAAGCTGTCTCACCCAGAATACTATGAGGAAGAGAGCAAGTTAAGTGAGACTTAAGCAGGTACTGTAGCTAATTTTGACACACACATTTGGAAAGTTGTTTAAACAATCTTAAACAAATTTTCTATCATTACTGTTAATAATAGCTAGCATATGTATAGTATTTTAGGATTGCAAAGAGTTTTACATATACTATTTTATTTGACCTTCACAACAATGCTATGAGTTAAATGCTATTTCTATGTCCATTTTACAGATAAGGAAACTCAAGTTGAGAGAGGTCAGTCATTGGGTTAAGTGATATGTCCATGTTCACATAGCTGACAAAAGTCTGAAGCAGAATTTGAATTCGGGTCTAATTCACTAGAAATTCCAAACATTTTATGCACTGAGACATCAAGGTGCCACCTCCTAAAAGATCAAAGAAGGAAAAAGGATCAAAGGAAAAACATCCTCTGGTTAAATATCAAGAAAATTAAAATGATTTTAAGAAGAAAAGAGAAAGGAAAGTTGGGTGATTTTCTTGCAGTCAGTCAATAAGCATTTTTAAGTGCCTCGTATGCACCAGGCACTCACTGGAATTACAAAGAAAGGCAAAATCATAATCATAATAATCATCATGTCTTCTCTCCAGGAACTCACAGGCTAATGGGAGAAACAGAAGTTAAGAAACTACATACAAACAAGATACACAGACAAGATACATTGTAGATCATCGCAGAGCAAAGGTCCTAAGATTAGGGAGGACTGAAATGGACTTCTTAGAGAAGATGGAACTTGAGCTAAGATTCCCAGGAAGCAGAGGAGAGGGGGAAGAGAATATCAGGCCAGGAGGACAGCCAGTGGGAACGCTGTATGAGAAGGATTATCTTGTGTCACCTGGAAGGGAGCAAAGTGTGAGAGGACTGGAAAGTAAGGAGCTAGTGATGAGTGTAAAAAGCCAAAAAAAAAAAAAAAGATTTATTTGTGCTCTTGGAGATAATAGGGAGCCATTGACATTGAATAGAGAGGGCAACATGGTGGGAACTGTATTTTACGGAGATCAGGTTGACTTGTGACCAGCAGACCAGCCAGCAGGTGATTGCAATCAGGTATAGGCTGATGAAGATTTGTAGACGGTGGCAGAACAGAGAAGGCATATTTAAGAAATGTTGTGAAGGGTGGATGTTATGCTAAATGGCAAAGTGATAGAGTGCTGGACCAGCCAGGAAGAGTCATTTTGCTGAATTCAAATTCAGCCTTAGACATTTACTATTGTATGACCCTAGGCAAGTCATTTAATCCTGTTTGCCTCAGTTTTCTCATCTGCAAAATAAGCTGAAGAAGCACATAACAAACCACTCCAGTATCCCGGCCAAGAAAACCCCAAATGGGGTCACAAAAAGTCAGACACAACTGAACGACAATTACATATAGAACAGGGCAAACAATACAGTACTATGACCACAGAACAGAACTTTTAAATTGTCCATCTCTTATTTTTCAAAGTACTAATGCTTCATTATCTCATATAGTCCTTTTATCTACCTTTTGGCAGGTGTAATAGATAAAGGGCTAGTTTTTAATTTGGAGAGAATGGGGTTCAAATTCTGCCTCAGAACAAATATCAGCACTGAGGCTAAGAGCCAGTCACTTAATCTCTTAGGATCTCAAGCAGTAAAGTAAATTACACAGGAGTTATGGCCATCTGTGTGGATTCCACAAGAAATCTAGGAATGGATAAAACCCACAAGTCCAGACCAAATAACCAAAACCTACAGGATAGAGAAATATTACCTCTTCATTAGAGATGGAAAAACTGAAACTCAGAATACTGTGACTTGTTCAAGGTCACATGTTAGGTCAACAATGACCTAACTCTCCTGAATTTTAGTTTCCATGATCAAGAAAGGCTCAAAAAATATAAAAATTAAAAAAATTAAATAAAAAAATTTTCAAAATTTAAAAAAAGTATGAAAATATGGTGCGGTAGTATTGAATTTTAAATTGATAGCTTTGAATTCAAATCCCAGATTCTCTATTTATTAATTATATAACTTTAGGCAAACTGAAACTTTTTCGCGTCTGTCTCCTTAACTATAAAATAAAGGGCTGGCCTACTGATCTCTAAGATTCCTATTGCTTCGTGTTTCTATTGGGCCTATATCCCAAAGAGATCTTAGAGGAGGGAAAGGGACCCACATGTGCAAAAATGTTTGTGGCAGCCCTTTTTTGTAGTGGCTAGAAACTGGATGCTGAATGGATGCCCATCAATTGGAGAATGGCTGAATAAATTATGGTATATGAATGTCGTGGAATATTATTGTTCTGAAAGAAACAACCAGCAGGAGGATTTCAGAGAGGCCTGGAGAGACTTGCATGAACTGATGCTAAGTGAAATCAGCAGAACTAGGAGATCATTATACACAGCAACAAGAAGACTATATGATGATCAATTCTAAAGGACATTGTTCTCTTCAATAATGAGATGTTTCAAACCAGTTCCAGTTGTTCAATGAAGAAAGCCATATACACCCATGGAGAGGCCTGTGGGATCTGAGTCTGGACCACAATGTAGCATTTTTACACTCTCTATTGATGTTTGCTCACATTATGTTTTCCTTCTCAGGTTTTTTTTTTCTTTCCTGCATAGCAAGATAACTGTAAAATATATATATATATATATATACATATTCAATCTGTCAAATATTTTAACATAATTAATATGTATTAGACTTCCTGACATCTAAGGGAGGAGGTGGGGATAGGAGGGAAAAATTTGTAACAGAAAGCTTTGCAAGGGTCAATGTTGAAAAATTACCTATGCATATTTTTTTGCAAATAAAAAGCTTTAATAAAAAAAGGAAGATTCCTATTGCTTCTCTTCTGTGTGAAAAAAAAATTAAACATCAAATGAAGATTTTGAAGTAATTATGCAAAATCAAGACATGGGCAAACCCCCATGATTTAATCTCTCAGTTTTAGGTTGTTGGAAATTGCATGAATTTAGTAATGATGCTTAGTGGATAGCAGTTCTTAAGAATAATTTTCTCCTTTTTTTAGTTTGTTTTCAGATTGTAAAATTGTAATTGTAAAAGAGGGAAGGAATGGAAGCAAAAAAAAGGAATGATAAATTAGAGTGTCATGAATCAGTAAATATCTAATGGTATACAAAACAAACAAAAAAGCCACTACTAGGGATGGTTCCTTGAGTCAATAAGACTTTTTAAAGAATCTAGTTAACGCTAGGCTCTGGAAATAGTCCTTGCCTTCAAGGAGCATGCATTCTACTGTTGGAAAGTACATGTATAGAATGATGACTACAAAATATATAAAAGTAATTTTCGGAGAGAGAATTCTAGCAGTTTAAGGAATCAGGATAAGTTGCTTCTTCACCTGCAGTCATCTTTCTTGAAGGTTATTCCCAGGCTGATTGCAAACTCAGTGTTAGCAAAATAGTTTATGGACTTTTGTATCTATTCCTAAAGTTTCCCTTTAATGTGTGTGTGTGTGTGCGCGCGCGCGTGTGTGTGTGTGTGTGTGTGTGAAAGAGAGAGAGAGATACAAAGAGAGAGACACATAAAGAGACTGTGTATGTGAGTGTGTGTGTGTGAGAGACAGAGAGAAAGAGATGGAGGGACAAAGACAGACAGAGAAAAAGAGACAGAGACAAACAGACTCAGAAAGACAAAGATAAGAGACAGAGGCAGAAACAGACAGATACACACACACACACATACACACACACACACACACACACACACATAGAGGAAAGGGAAGATGATGCATTTGCTCTGGTTTCCTGAGGCAGTAGAGATACATATGGTTTTACACTGTTGGATGTTTTCTGTTATAACTCAGTCTTTTTGAAAAATTTCAAATGCAAAGCCTTTATATGCTCTGTCCTTTCCTGTTAGATAAAAGGAAAAGCATGTTGAAAGCATTTACAAATGCTAGTTCCTTCAACTTGCTCAGATTCCATTGCCTCTTAAAATCCTAAACCTCTATGAAAATGAAAATCTTTGCTTTAGTGGTCACCTAAATTGTTTCCATTTTTACAATTCCTAGAAGTTGAATCCTAGGAAGTTTGCTTTGATATTAATGTGAAGGATCGGGGGAGAACGTGATGGGAGGCAGGCTAATCACCATATATTGCAAGGAAACTGTATGAATCTGAACTAAGGTGGTGGCAATGAGAGCAGAGGCAAGAGATATTGTAGAGATAAAATTAACAGCTCTCAGCAACTGACTAGATAAAGGATCCTAGAACCAGAGCTAGAAGGGACCTCAGAGGCTATCCAGTCCAACCCCTTTATTTTACAGATAAGGCAACTGAAGCTCAGAGAGATTAAGTGATCTGTATGGGATAATTTGACATGTCAAAGTCTGAGAAAAATCAGCGATGATGCAAAGCCTTCCCACCACTGGCAAAAGCATTTTTCAAATGCACAGCTCTGATCATATCACTTCCCTGCTCAAAAGCTTCTAATATATTCCCATTGATTAACAAAGAAAAAACAAATTCCTTAGCCTGGCATTCAAGGCCCTTACAATCTCAGCTTTCTAGCCTTAGCTTCACACCACCCCCTTTGGGGCACTCTGTACGCCAGGCAAACTGGACTACTCTTATGCTCCTGTTCTTTCCCACACTCAGTATTTCCCTGTGCAAATCATAATGATAAAAACCCTTACACATTAACTTTAAGGTTTGTACTTTTTATACACAGTCTCCCTTGTACCTGGGCTTAGGGTCTGCTTCTTCTAGGTTACCTATTGAAAATTCTTTCTTGCTCAGGTGTTACCTCCTCCATGAAATGGCTCCTGTTTTCCCTCCAATTGGTAGTCTCTCCCCCCCTCCCCCGTTTTTAATATTTCTGGCCATTCAGGCCCAGGTTACATCAGTGTCATACATTTCTGCAGATCATTTTCTTTTTTTCTTTTTTTTATTAATACTTTTTATTTGCAAAACATATGTATGGGTAATTCCTAAACATTAACCCTTACAAAGCTTTCTGTTACAATTTTTCCCCCCTACTCCCCACCCTTCCCCTAGATAGCAGCATATCCACTACATGATAATTATGTTAGAATACTTAAATTGAATATATGTATAGTTATTGCCACACATCATTTTTTTGTTCAGGAGAAATCGTATCTATAAGAGAGAATACCTTGAAATCCTTGACCTTTTGTTCTTCCAAATGAATTTTGCTACTATTTTTTCTAGATCTGTAAAATAATTTCTTGGGAGTTTGATTGGTATGGCACTAAATAAGTAAATTAGTTTGGGTAGTATTGTCATTTTTATTATATTCGCTCGGCCTACCCATGAGCACTTAATGTTTTTCCAGTTGACTAGGTCTGATTTTATTTGTGTGGAAAGTGTTTTGTAGTTTAGTTCATATAGTTTCTCTGCAGATCATTTTCAAAAAGAGTTTCATTTCATAAAAACAGTGTTTCTGACTTGCTGCACAATTACAACCTAGGGATGGTGACTTGGGCCTGGAATGCTCACCTAATCATATACTAATTGGCCCTGAGTTTATCTGTAGATGACTTCCATCTTGTTACTTGACTATAAGCCTCTATAAGAGAGCAGAAGTTGTTTTTTGAAGAAAAAAACTAGCCTTGTGTCAGCCTGAATCAATTGTGTTAAACCAAATGCTGAAAATCCTAAAAACAAGAACTTAGACCAATAGCTTGCCAGTTCAATTTATATTGCCTGAGGCCCAGTGGGTTTGGAGGACAAAGATCAGAATATTTGTTTTTGTTTAAGAAAATTACCCATGTTTATCAGAATGTTTTCTTTCTCATGTCTTTGTAAACATGAGAGGCAATGTTGTATAATGGATAGAGAGCTGTTCTGGGATTGAGTAAGAAAGAGGTTCAAGTTCACTTCTGACCCCTGAAAATGCCACTTACCTTTGCAGTTCTCTAGGCTAGTGGTATTAAACTCATGCAGAATCAAATAGTACAAAAGTATTCCTGGAGGCCACATATTGATTTAAAAAATCATACATGTTGGAGCAGCTAGGTGGTGCAGTGGATAGAGTACCAGCCCTGAAGTCAGGAGGACCTGAGTTCAAATTTGACCTCAAACACTTAACACTTCCTGGCTGTGTGACCCTGGGCAAGTCACTTAACTCCAATTTCCTCAGACAAAAAAAAAGAAAAGAAAAAAATCATACATGTTTATACATTTCTCTCTTTTTAAATTAATACATCAACACATTAAAATCAGATAGAAATTACATTTCAAACTGGCTTGCTTTGCACTCAGGAGTACTGTAGGGCATATGGAGAGACTTGCCTTTGACACTTCCTCTTTTTTACTGTTCAGCCATATCTGACCCTTCATGACACCATTTGAGGGTTTTTTTTTTTGTTTTTTTTTTGTTTTTTTTTTTTGGCAGAGATACTGTCAATAGGGTTTTTTGACATTATCTTCTCCAGCTCATTTTACAGATGTGGAAACAGAAGCAAACAGTGAAATGAGTTACCTGGGGTCATACAATTAATAAGTCTGAGGGCAGACTTGAATTCACCCTTCCTGATTCCTAGCTCAGAGATCTATCCATTGTGCCCTCTAGCTGGTCATACAGCTCTGGAGTAGGCAGAAAATAGAAATCATCACACTGTAAGAGGCCTCCATAAGCATCCTTTCAGATTGCACAGTCTCCTTTTCCCCTTCCTTCTGTGCATGGGAATTATTGCTTAAAGGAGCCATAATCAAGATTCCAAAAGTTCCACTAGAACTGACATTCAATTCCTATAGAAATCAGATACCTTTACCACTTGCTTAAATATTGCCCTGAATTGTTTTCTACTTTGTCTTTTAGGTACTTCTAATGGATTCTTCTGTACCAAAGGTTCTTAATCTGGGGTCCACATATCACAAAGGGGTCCAGGAATATACTGCAGAGTTTCCATGAACTTGGATGAGGGAAAATATACTTTTATCTCAATAGAACTGATTTCCTTTATAAATTTATTTTATTTAATGAATTTTAAAACTTCCTTCTGAGATATCCATGAACTCTTACTAGCTTGCCAGAGGTATCTATGAAATGAAAAAAAGGTTGAATCTATTTCACTCTGCAGCAGAAAATACAGAACATTAGATCTGGAATCAGAGACTTGGGCATATGCTACTGTGCGACTTTGGGCAAATCACTGCTCTCTGGCCCTATTTAAGATCTTAGAACTAGAGATAAAAAGGATGGCAAACACCATTGAATCCTACACCCTCTTTATACAGATGAAGAAACAGGATCAGGGAGGTCAAGAGACTTGTCCAATGTCACTCAGAGAAGATTTGAACCTCTGACTGTAGGACCAGTCATTTTTAAACTGCACCACTATACTTCCTTTGTAAATTGAAGGAGCTGGACTAGATAGCCTCTAAAATCCTGTGCTTTTATGCCAAATTATGATCAGAACTCAGAATCTTAAAGTGTTCTATTTCATTCCCAAAGCCACTCTCCTCTCCCTTAAGATTCAATCAGTGATGGACTCTTTGTTGTTGGGAGAGGGAAAGCTTGAAAGGTGAGAAGACTAGCCTTGTGGTCCCTAGATAATAGGTGTCTAGCTGGAGGAGACTTAATGCTTTTGAGTGTGGCAGGAGCTATCAGCATTCACTTAATGTGCTGGACTCCCAGTGAACAAGGGAGGTACACCCCTGTCCAGAAATTCAAAGGCTGTCTGATCACCCACTCGTTCTACAGAAGGCTTTCTTGGTGGTAGACTCAGATTCAAGGACCCCACACTGTTTCACACAACAGCAGCAATACACTCCACATTTCCACATGTAGTAAGGGAAGGGGGTGGCAGGAAAGAACACAAACAGTCCCACCCAGAGGTATAGACAAAAGATGACCCTCCCAAAGGAGCCTAGCATGATAAGTAGCCACTGGGAGAATCACTGTGCTGCGATCCGATCCTCCGATCCGTCAGATAGGCAGGAGACTTATTAGCTTAGCCCTGAACCTCCTACTTAATGTGGGACCAGTGGTGATAGTTAACAGACCCTGGCTAAGGTGACAAGCTTGGGACCTGCTTGAGGAAATCCAATTGAAAAGCAGCCAAGAGGAACAACAAGCTAGAAACAGATGTTCCAGCTACCAGGATGTGCACACATTTAACCTGAATACGTGCCTGGTTGTGTTGGGATGGGAGGAGGGAAAGAAGAGAAGGGTGGAGAATCATTATTTTCTAAATACAGTGATTTTTATCTCCTTCATGCTTAAAGATATTGTCAAGTTCAATTATATCCAGCTGCAATTGTTTTGTTAAATTTTAAATGATATCTTTTTAATGTAAGAATATGTCATAATGAGTAAAGTAACAAAGAACTTGGGGAATTAGATTTATCCACTAAGGATATTTTAGCTAAATGCTACTCCCAAAATTGTCACACTTTATGTTTAATCTTAAATAAAATGTTCATAAATGACCTGATGGCTGGAGAGGACATTATGACAAAATAATGTTAAAATTTTCTTTCTCTTTTTCATTCTTCCTCCCTGCCTTCATCCCTTTCCTCTTCCCTTGTTTCCTTGTTTTTCTTTCTTTTTCTTTCTTTCTTACTTTCCTTTCTTTGAGGACACATCAACACCATGTAAGGAAGGAAAGTAAGCATGTCAAAATCAACTAATTAGACCTAAATGAGAGCTCTTTCTTACCAGGATAATGTGTTGTGTCCATTAAGGAACATTGCCCTGTGCAGCAAGATGACTCTGGTTTTCACTAATGGGATTTATGAGAGGAAAGATGTGTCTCCCAGTTGATTTTTCTGAAAATAAAAAAAAAAAACTTCAAGCAAAATGCTTATATGAAATTGTTGGAGCTAATTGCATGTGTGTGGGAAAAAAACCATGATAAAGTAAGAAAAGAATAAATCACACATTAGAAGAATGACCACATCAAATTTTGCCTGCATACATTTGTGACCGAAGCAAAGGAAAGCTACAGAGCATTTTCACTGGTAATAGCAAATTTGTTTTTGTTTCATCAGATCTAAATCAATCCATGTGGTGAGGGAGGGTCAGTAAATTCATAGTTTTAAAATGTCCAATTAGATCATTCAATATTAGGGCTTGTATGATCATCCCGAGTGGAAATTTATGTTATGGGAGTATTTATGAAGAGGATTATCTTGAGGAATGCAAAGCTTTTAAAATCAAGAACAGAAGCAAAAATAAATTAATCAGGAATCCAAAACTAATTTATACATGAATCACTGACAAGAAGAAAAAGGTTCAGTGGAATATCAATTTACAAATAAATTTGACTCTATAATCTCAGAAAACACTTTGACTGGAACTCAGATCCATTTTTTTCTTCTTAAAAGAATATTTCCCTCCACTTCAAAAAATCAAGCAGGAAATCAAAAACTCTTTTATGAGTTTTCAGGGCCAGATCAGGGTGGGGAGGTGAGTAACATATTCTTACTCCACTGAAGTATATGTAATGTAACATAAAATGATCTCAGAATTTATCTGCTCAACTATTTTTTTTTCTAATTCATTTCTATGAATTCTAAATTATCAATACTTATCTAAGGTTAATATAACTATCTTTTGGCTGTCAACAGTGGGGGTTAGGGTCATTAGCCAGATATTTTGTTTATTGATTTAGGAATATGTTTTCTACTTGTGTTTTTAAAAGATGATTGAATATTAATGAAAGCTGTCTGTTTCTAATAAGTGAACTTAAGTCTCCAAGTGAGTACCTAGTGAGAAAATACAATCAATTGAAGGTGATGGTTTTTGTTTTAAATGGAAATAATAAATAAAGAATAAAAAATTAACAAATATCTGTCTCATTTAAGCTAGCTACAGAAATAAAAAATGTACTTTAAAAAAAGAAAGCGAAGGAAGGGAGGAAGGAAGGGAGGGAGAGAGGAAGGAAGTCAGAAGTCAGTCAGAAGGAAGGAAAGAAGAAAGGGAAGGGAAGGAAAGGAAAAGGAAGGGAAGAAAGGAGGAAGAAAAGAAGGGAAGAAGGATGGGAGGGAGGGAGGAAAAGAAGGAGGAAGGGAAGAGAGAAGAAAAGGAAAGAAGACAGGGAAATGAAGCAAAAGCTATTTTTTTCAATTAAGCTAAAAATTTTTCAAAGCTGTTTTTGAAAAATCCAACAAAAACACTATTGATTTTAGAATAAATTGTCATCAGTGCATCTATGCAAAGAAAAGAAATACTGTTATGTTAAATATTTTAAAGGAGATGTTGGTGGGGAGGAGTGAGAGAGCTCTGGTCTTGGAGTTGCAAGTGCGGTTTTGGATCCCAGATCTGCCCCTCACTAGCCAAGTGACATCAGATAAAATCCTTAATTTCTTTGAACCACAGTAACTTGTGAAATGAAGATAATTCCACTGCCTCACAGGATTGTTATGAGGATCAACTGAAATGATGTATATGAAACTGTAAAGCTATTTGTAAATGTAAACTGTTTTACCGTACATCAATATATAAAAGAAAAACAATTACAATTTAATACAGTTAACAAAGAAGGGCTATTTCCCTGGGCTCATATGTAAATTGCAAAAGAGCAAAAAACTCAGCAACAAGAATTATGCTTCTACTTAATCAACACAGTGTGCAATATTAAAAGAGAATGAGACTGAACCAGCAACAATTCTGAAGTGGTTTCAAGAGCAGAGAAATGACAGTCACAAGGAAAAAAATTAGAATTAGAAATTAGAAAAAATTAAGAGAAAAATTTACTGAGTATGGGTGAGACTGTTGATTTGCTATGATCAGATCACCCATTCTAAGCATTCTAAACAGTTCTTACCTCTTTAATCTATTGACTGTTTTTATGGGTAACCTGTGTGTTGAGGACAGGTGGACTAAATTTTATCTTAGTAACTTAGTAATAGTAGTATCTATATCTTGTGGTGTGGATCCTAGGATAATAAATTGTAAGCTAGAAGGTATATCAGAAATCATCTAGCCCAGCTTCCTAATTTTACAGATGAGAAAATTGAGAACCAAAGAAGCAATGTCACTTGGCTTTCACTTTTTTTTTTTTTTTTTTTTTTTTTTTTTTAGCTGAGCCAATTGGGGTTAAGTGATTTGCCCAGGATTACACAGCTAGGGAATGCTAAGTGTCTGAGACCAGATTTGAACTCAGGTCTTCCTGACTTCAGGGCTGGTTCTCTATCCACTGCACCACCTAGTTGCCCCAGCAATGTCATTTGTCTAAAGCTATACAGGTAAATAAGTGACAGAGCTTGGATTTGATCTCAAGTCAACCAACATACATCAACATTATATGCCAGCACTAGGCTAAAGGCTAGGAATACATATAGGTACAAGCAGAAAATAAGGAACTCACATTCTAATGGAAGAAAACAACAGGTAAAAGAAAAAAGGATTTGGGTAGGCGAAGGTACACAGAGCAGGGACAAGAAAACTTGTGATATGACAGGAAAAGTCCAGAGAATGCAGCCTTGAGAGGAATGAGGACTCAGGTCCCTTGATTCCAGAGGAATGTAAAATCATAATCTGGTTATATCACGACTATTCAGTTTCTAATGTTGTCACATCTCTAACACTCCATAAACTTTTATGTAAGATTCTCAGAATGTTGTAAAGTTCTTAGAGAACAAGAACAATGTTTAATTAAATGATGGAGTAAGATCTGTGCTACTCAAGAATTTTATGCAGGTACATTAACAAGTCTTAGTGAGCTCTGTAAGCTACTATCTACATACAAATCAGGAATGTGGGGCTACATAAAATATCACCTTCATTGCCAGTATGTCATAAAATTCATTTTTTTTAATTTGCAAAACATATGTATGGGTAATTCTTCAACATTAACCCTTACAAAGGGTTACAAATTTTTCCTTCCTACTCCCCACCCCTCCCCTAGATGGCAGTATACCCACTACATGTTAATTATGTTAAAATACTTGATAAATCTTATATAGGTATACATATTTCCACACTTATTGTTGTGCAAGGAAAATCGTATCTACAAGAAGGAAAAATCAGATAAAGGAAACACAATGCAAGCAAACATCAATAGAGAACATGAAAATGTTATGCTGTGGTCCACATTTCACATCCCTCTCTCTGGGTGTATATGGCTTCCTTCAGTGAACAATTGGAAGTGGTTTGAAACATTTCATTGTTGAAGAGAGCCATGTCCATCAGAATTGATCATCATATAGTATTGTTGTTGCCGTGTATAATGATCTCCTGGTTCTGCTCATTTCACTCAGCATCAGTTCATGCAAGTCTCTCCAGGCCTCTCTGAAATCATCCTGCTGGTCGTTTCTTACAGAGCAATAATATTCCATAATATTCATATACCATAATTTGTTCAGTCATTCTCCAATTGATGGGCATCCATTCAGTTTCCAGTTTCTAGCCACTACACAAAGGGCTGCCACAAACATTCTTGCACATGTGGGGCCCTTTCCTTCCTTTATGATTTCTTTGGGATATAAGCCCAATAGAAATGCTGCTGGGTCAAAGGGTATGCACAGTTTAATAACTTTTTGAGTATAGTTCCAAATTGGTCTCCAGAATGATTGGATCCATTCACAGTTCCACCAACAATGCATCAGTGTCCCAGCCTTCCCACATCCCTTCCAACATTCATCATTATCTTTTCCTGTCATTTTAGCCAATCTGACAGGTGTGTAGTGGTACCTCAGGGTTGTCTTAATTTGCACTTCTCTAATCAACAATGATTTGGAGCATCTTTTCATATGTCATAAAATTCTTTCAGCTCAGCATGGCAGAGTCAAGCTAAGAGATCTGAATTCAAATTCCATCTCTGAGAAGCACTATCTCTATAATCTTGAGTAAATTATCTTCTCCTCTTGTACCCTTAATTTTCTCATCTGTAAAATGTGAGTTGGGGAGGGGAGTTACAAAGATATAACAAATATTTTTAATTCTAATGGTCTAACAGTTAAGTGTTCTTAATCTGGGTTCTATAAACTTGTTTAATATTTTGATAAATATATTTCAATATAGTTGGCTTTTTTTGTACACCTATGTATTTTATTTTATGCCTTTAAAAGTATTGCTCTGAGAGGTTAATAGGCTACACTAAGCTCTTCAAGATTGTCTATAATACCCAGAAAGATTAAAAATCCCTGGTGTATTCTAGTTCTATGACTGACCACTGGAGTCTCAGACTAAATTGGTCATTTTCATATTCCCAAAGTCATGTTGAAAGGATATATCAGGGGTAAGACAGAACCCAGTAGAAACTTAGACTGATGCTATTTATCCCAGGGCCTCTGATTCACATATAGGTCAGCCCTGAAGCATGGAAAGACTTCTATGACTCAAAATCTTACAACAAATGAAAGTTGAGGGCAGCTAGGTGTCGCAGTGGATAGAGCACCAGCCCTGAAGTCAGGAGGACCTGAGTTCAAATCTGGTCTCAGACACGTAACAGCTGTGTGACCCTGGGCAAGTCACTTAACCCCAATTGCCTCAGCAAAAAAAAAAAAAAAAAAAGAAAGTTGAAACCTATCTTTACATGTAATTGGAGAAATAAAATTTTAAGTTAGAAAAAAGACTTAAATTAGCTAATTCAAAGGGCAATAGAGTCCAGAAAGCAATACAAACTACATCAATATAAATGAAAAGAACCATCACCAGAAAACAATTGAAATTAAAGTAACAAAATTATGAAAAGCTTAGTTATCATTTGAAGAATGACTTACAAATTATATCCATGAATGTAGTGGAATATTACTATGTTTAAGAAATAATGAACAAAGATTTTACTTTTGGCTATTTCAAACCAACATCACAAAACAACTAAAATTAAAAGTTGCAAAATTATGAAGACCAAGTTTGGACCTAAAGAGGAGGGATGAGAAACTGCCCCCGCCAGCACACTTATATTGACACATTTTTTCAGTGTTTATTGCTTTTGTTCAATTTTTTTCCTCTTATTCATATTTTTAAAAATGTTTGGCTTGGCTCTTGGGGGAGGGGGAAAAAGTATTTGTAGGGAAAAGTAGGTAATGTATAAATAAAAATTCTTTTTTAAAAAGAGTTCATTGCTATAGTCCAGGAGAAGGGTAATGAAGGCCTAAGATAGGATAGAGGCTGTATGCCTGAAGAGAAAGGAGATGTTATATAGGAAGAATTTAAACACTTGGCAACTGATAGGCTATTGGGAGTGAAAGAATGGGAAGAATAAAGAACCTAGCAATCAAAAATGTTAGTGCCCTCACAGAAATAAAGAAAAAGAATGGGCTGTTTGTCATTTTTTGCAGGGGAGGATGTCTGTGTGTATGGTTGGATAGAGGTAGGAAGTAATGAGTTTTTCTTCAGACAGACTGGATTCAAAATGCTAATAGGAAATTGAGAAGGTGACTATAGAAATAATTTAGGACATATCCAATTTAAATATTGTAGATCAAAATGCCTACCGGTGATATTGTTTGAATTTATCATTTAATTGCCTAAGCTCTTCTTCACTTTATCCTATAGAAACCTAACATTAGAAGTTCCTCCTTAAAAAAAATATGCAGCATTGTATCATTAAAATCATATGAGCTTGGCCACTCTGATTGCATTCTTATTCCTTTTCATATGGTTTTCGCTTTTCTTGTAAAACACTGAATTTATTGCTGGTCCCATCTCTTTACTGTTATACTCCTAAAGAGAAAATTACTTCTTTTAGAGGATTTGCTTGTGTAAGCGTAAAATCTCTGCAGCTCTCTGAATAGCTGAAGATCCACATCAAGGCATGGGCCTGCTGATTTTGCACTTTTGGTCTACCTATTCCAGGGAGATGGCATTGGGTGGGGATTTTCCCTTAACGTTTTGCTTACACAAGTCAACAACAATGATCATTATTTAATCACCTTTTTCACCTTCTATTTTGTTTCTACCATATGCTTCAATTTCCTAAATATTTTAGAGGATTCATAGTAAATTATGTGAATGGGCAATTTCAGTACTTAGGAAGAAGGGGGAAGTGGAATTATTCTTACTGGAAGAGCACAATATTATTAAATTGACTCTGGGATCCATGCACATGGCCTCAGCTCCTATCTCTGACCCTTGCCATCGGTGTGACTTTGGGAAATTCATTTAATATTCTTGGGCCATTATGATGAAGAGTTTGAACCGGATGATCTCTGAGGTCCCTTTCTACAGAAACTATTATTCTATATCAGGACACAAATTAAATAGTTGGGGTCTACATTATGTTATTCTCCTTGTCTTTTTTTTGTCCAACTTATGAAATCTTAGAATATTTTATTCATTTCTGAACTTTTTCTGTGTCATATGATGACCTGTGTGTCATTTGTGGCTTTCACAAAACTCCCAAAAATTTACATTTAATTTCTTATACTGACTTAGGATATATCAAAACCATAATGGGAAAAATTGCTATGTGGTAGGGATAATAATATTTGAAAACTTTCTTTCTGGCTGCTTGAAGTATTTTCTCTTTGACCTGGGAATTGGGAGATTTGACTATAATATTCCTGAGAGGTTTTTTTCAGGGATCTCTTTCAGGAGATGACTAGTACATTCTTTTAATTAATATTTTACCTTCTGGTTATAGGATATTAGAGCAATTTTCCTCTAAATTTCCTGAAATGTGATGTTGAGGCTTTTTTTTTTATCATGGCTTTCAGGTATTCCATTAATTCTTAAATTATTTCTCCTGGATCTTTTTCTAAGTCAGTTGGTTTTCTGATGAAGTACTTCACGTTTTCTTTTTTTCTTTTTTTTTCATTCTTTTGACTTTGTTTTATTGTTTCTTGATGTCTCATAAAGTCATTATCTCCCAATTCCCTAATTTTAATTTTTAGGGAATTATTTTCTGCAGTAAGCTTTTGAACTTATTCTCTCATTTGTCCAAGTCTGCTAATTTTCCAATTCCTTTACTATCTCTGTGCTGAAAGCTTCTAAAGCTATTGGTGCTGCTACTATTGCCAGTAGTAATTGGTGTTGCTACTATGTGAGTTTTGGACCAACTACCCACTCTGGTGTCACAGACCTTCCTTTCTAACTTCCTAAATTGTCTTGGATTGGAAAAAAATGGCTCAACCCATAGGTCTGACACTCCAGAATTTGATTTGAAGCATTATTTTAAAGTTGTTTAGAAAGCTTAGAGTAGTGTTTCTTATACTCTGCCATGTTAACTTTGACTCAAAACATTGATTAAAAATATTTCTCTAAATAGCACAAGAATGTTAGTCTTCTGTATTAAATGTGCCTGTTACAGGTACTCTACTAGAAGACAGGGCTCATATGAATGAGCTAGGCCAGAGATGGGGAACAAGCATACAAAGTCCATGAAATCATTTGCTAAGGCAATAATGGGCTAAAAGTTAGGTACAACAACCTGTCATTAAGTTTTATAAGTTGAAAAATTTGTGAATGATATTATAAATATCCAAATGGCCCTTGGCAGAAAAAAGGTTTCCCATCCCAGAGTTAGGCAAAACAATGATTAGAATTCAGCCCAGATCTGGGGCTTATGCAGTTGGTTCGTATTCAGGCTTGATGGTCTTAGGAAGCCCATAAGCCCTTGGCTTCTACTCAGTTACCATTTGGAGTGATCCTTCACCTGTGAGCACTGGTTCAGGCTCTGAAAGCTGAGGATCCAAGATTGTAGTGAGATAAAGTTGGACAGAGAGAGTGAATGTTTGAAACCTATGTTGTGCATCATCTTCCTTGCTCACTAACGTCAGGATTCCCTATGGATGTACTAACCTTGGGGTTCCTCACTATGTGCTCACTGGCTTTTTCAGAGTATCTGGCATTAAGTAGAATCAAAGATCTCTGAATCAGACCTATGCTCTTTAATTTTGAGGTTGTATAATTTGTTTCTTTAATTCAGTTCCTCAACTTCCCTTGTATCATTGACAATGCCTTTTTTTTCAATTAACAAACATTGACTTTCTCTTAATCCTTCCACCACAACTCAGAGAAAACAAAGGAAAACAAAACTCTTGTAATAAATATGCATCAAAGAACATTCAAACAAAACAAATTCTCACTTTGGCTGTATCTTTAAAAATGTATGTTGTTTTTATTGTACAAATTATTCTCCTGGTTCTACTTCACTCTGCATCAGTTCATGCAAATCTTCCCAGATTTCTCTGAAACCATCTCTTTCTTCTTTTCTTAAGGTAGAATAATATTCTATTACATTCATTTACCCTAATTCCCTAACTGATGGATAACTCCTTAGTTTATGGTTCTTTGAAAAAAAAACAAACAAACAAACAGACAAAAAAAAAACACCCTGCTATATTTTGGTACATATGAATCTTTTATCCCTGCCCCTTTCTTTTTTACATTTCTATGGAATATAGGCCTTTTAGCTCCTCGGGGATTCCTCAAAGCTGGGTACTTATAAGATGTACAATAGATGCTTGTCAAATGAATGCATTCATGAATGAGCAAATACTCCCTCTCCCCAGAATAAATCCAGAACTAGAAGTCCAGGGTAGGATTGAGCTAGGGGACTCATTCCGGAATACTTCATCTATGCTCTTTAATCCAGAGAGGTTGTTTACAAATTTTTTATTAAAATTCCAGTCTGCTTTGGAAGAGTCTTGGATTAAATTGTTTCCCTTCACATGTTTGCACTTTTTCATTCAGTTCAATTCAACACATGTTTGTTTATTAAGCCTATGGGCAAGACACTTGGCTGAGTATGAGAATAATAAAAAGATAAATAGGGTTCAGTCTGTTCCCTGAAGGATGTGATAGTCTACTAAGGAAGATAAAACATTTGTGCAATAACTATAATACGAGGGGGAAGAGAGAAAGAAGGAAACAAAAATTAACAAAATTTAAGTGCCTACTATATTCCAACTGTGCTAAGCTCTTTCCAAATATTATGTCATTTCATCTTCACAATAACTCTATTATTCTTATTTTACAATTGAGGAACTGAGGCAAGACAGGTTAAACGACTTGCCCAGAGTCACACAAGAAATTTCCAAAACTGGATATGAATTTAGAAAAGTCTCTCTAACTCCATGCCCAGCCTCTATCCATTGTGCCACAGCACCCTGCTAGAAGGGTAACTGCTCAGCTATGCAAAGTTTCAGCATGGATAGATTCTCTCACCTCTGCCATCCTACAGAAATGCTCTTCCTATTCTTTACTCCCTCTCAGCATCCTTACCTTCCATCAGGAGTTGGCTTAGGGACTAGTTCCTCTCTAAAGCTTTCCCTTATGCACTTTACTGTTCTCTATCCTATCATTCGCCCCCCCCCCCCAAAAAAAAAGGTTGCATAGCATAGTGGATAAAGAATAAGCCAGGAAGACTTGGATTTAGGTCCTGCTTGTGAAATATTCTGGCTGGGCAAGTCATTTAATCCCTCATTGTTCTAGACAATTCTCTATGCCTATTAGTTGCAGAGAAGATGCAGACTTGCATTAATAGAATCCGTGTCCTTATCTGGGAGTTCCTTCTACTATTAAATCATAAGGCTCTTATTCAGTCATTTTTTTTCAGTTCTGTCCAACTTTTCATGACCTATTTGAGGTTTTCTTGCAAAGGTAATGGAGTGATTTGCTCTTTCTTTCTCCCAGCTCAATTTACAGATGAGGAAACTGAGGCACACAGGTTTAATGGACTTGCCCAGGACTACATAGCTAAGTGTCTGTGGTTAGATTTGAATTCAAGCCTGGCACACTCTCTACTGTATCACCTCACTGCCCTGTAAAAGGACTCTTACCATCTATAAATTACTTTGTATATATATTTGTTGTATGCCTCCCATTAAAATATAAGTTCCCTGAGGGCAAGAAACTGTTTTTGTTTATGCCTTTGTATCACCATTGTCTAGTAGGGAATTAAATATGAGAAGTCTATAAAGACATTAGCCCAGTCAGCTGAAGTTGAGCAGGAAAAGATGGATAGGGGAGGTACTAATTGAGCTACATCATGAGGGATGGGTAGGATATTCACACATAGATAGTAGAGAGATTAATAGAAAATTGTCATAGGTTCTACCAGTTGTTCTCCAAGATCATGGTGCAGCTGTAGATTCTGCACGAGTATTATGGGCTTCAAAAAGCAAGTGTCAAATCACCATCTCAATCAAAATTCCCTATTGACAAGCACTCATTAGGTTCCATAATGGGGGTTCTGACATATACTAAAAAGACATTTGTTCTGTCATGTACACAGGAAAAAAGCATAACTCAAGTTTAATTTTAGAGAGAGTCTGTTGAAAAGTTACAAATACTTCCAGGCAAGATGGGAGAAAGGTCTCTTTTCTATTGACTTTTTCCACAGAAAAGCTACCTTTTCAAATAATCATCTACCAGTGGGTCATATGCCAATAACAACAGTCTTGAGGTTGGCTGATACAAGTCAAAATACAAAGAGAAAATAAAGGTTTTATGGCATGAAGATCCACAGAATCATTGTTGCTATGTTACCATTCTTCCTATTAGGAAGCTCTTTTCTTTCTCCTCATCTCTACTCAGTGACTCTAATGTTTTCTCTTTCTACTACCTCTCCCTTCTTTCTCTCTTGAACTATCCCTTTCTTTTCTAATTTTCTATTTCCTCTATCTGTTTGCTCTTGATTTATCCAATTTCCATATATTATATGTTCTCTCTTCTTTTCTCTTTACACCCAATGACATAAGAAGCCCCCATGGGTTCTATTAACAACTCTGTACCAATGACTCTATACATATACATATATTCTATACAAATCTATACATATAGCCAACCCCAAACCATCCTCCAAGCTTTAGTCCAACATTATGTACATTATTACATCTTATAGACATGTCAAACCTATCATGATCAAAACAAAGTTTAATTTTGCATGTAAAGTATTTCACAAACTGTCTCTTCATATTTTTCTAAACTTCTTAACACATCATACTCTTCACCCCTGCCTCATAATTCTCTTCATGGTCCAGGTAAATTGGATTACTTGCAGTTCTTCACACCATTCCTTTTCCCATCCCTTTGTATTAGCTGTGTCCCATTCCTGAAATATATTCCCTCCCATCCCCAATTCTTTTCTCATGGACTCTATGTATATTGGAGGAAGATAATACCTCCGGTTTTGGAAAAAAGTTGCTTTCTTTCTCTCAGTAGAGTGGTGAAGAACTATGTTAGACACTCTGATAGTTTTGCTTAAATGTTTTTCTTTCTTACAAGAAATGGTTCAATGAACACGTGGGGTTAGAATCATGGCTTTTTGTTTTGTTTTGTTTTAAAGCATTGATAAAAACTGGAATGTAAGCCCTACAAATCAGCCTCCTGCGCTTGCCAGATCTGAAACACCAAAGACAAAAGTGAGGGGGAGAGGGCTACAGGAACACTAATCGCCATAGGTTTTTAAAAAGACAAATACAGAGATTTGTAGCATTTGCTCTCTTGTTAGTGTTGTGTACCAGCTTCTTTTCAGGAAAAAACTATGCCTGGAAGGTACTACTGGGGGCTTTTCTGTGGCCAGCTCATTGAAATATCAGACTTCTGGATTCATCTGGCCAGCATTTAGGAGCCCCAGGCAACTGCTTCAGAGATTGCCAACCTTCTTTGACCCCAGAAGCTGAGAACCCTGGAGAACACCCATTTTACAAATAGCCTATGGGTAGATTTAAGTGAGGGGTGTAGAATTCAGGATGAAGGGAATTGGTCATTTAACTGACAGAAAAAGTGGCAAATGAACCGCTTTATATGTTATTATATTTATTAAGGTGATTACATTTTGCTTTCAATTTCCTGTTAGTAAATTGCATTTAGTTTATATGCTCAATGAATTAACTTTTCTTTTCTGAGAAGGGAGAAGATTGGAGATTAAAAGTAAGCAGAGCCATGAACAAAGTGTTCTAAGACTTGGGCTTTTATTTGGTTTTAATTCTTTTCCTTAGACATTAAGCATCATTCCAGGGAAATTAGAAGAAAAAATGTGAGGAGTAAATGAATAGGTAAAGCTGAGGCTTTTAGGTGAGTTTGCTCACCTAGAATAATACAATGCTATAGAATAATAGAATAAATAAGCTGGAGTAGTTTGAACATCTGGCTTCTCCAGATGTAGCAACTGTTCTAAACCACATTTGCTACCACAAAGAGTCCTACCTACTTGGGTAAATTACCCTCATAAACGAGGGATTCTGCAAGCTTCTTATGTTTACTCCCAGTGTTACGAGGTAAAAGCAAGTATTAAATTAGAAATAATTTTGTTGTTCAATCACGTCTGACTCTTTGTGACCTTATTAGGAGTTTTCTTGGCAAGGACACTGCAGTAGTTTATCATTAACTTCTCTTGCTCATTTGACAGATGAAGAAACTGAGGCATCAAGGTTAAATCAGTAGGTCAGGGTCACACATCTAAAAAGTGTCTGAAGCCAGATCTGAACTCCAGAAAATAAATCCTCTTGATTCCAACCAAGCCCAGTGCTCTATCCACTGTGCCTCCTGTCTCTCAAAATAAATTATTCTCCTCCCTTCAAGAATCTGTGTTTTATAATCCTAGTATCTATTTTTATAATGTACCAATTTGATGGCAATGTATTTAATTTCCATCATCACTTCCCAGGAAATGCGGAGTTTGTTTCAAAGACATGACTTTCATGATCATATCTATGATTCCCTCTCATAATGTCCACCCTAACAAACATAGTAGCTTATTCAATCATTTAAGGGATACTATTTTACCATGACACAGGCAACTCTCAAAAGTATTAAAATACATTCAAATTTGGTGATTGATTTATACTTTTGTGCTAATTTCCAATTTCCATTTCTAGTTTATCCTTATCTCAATCACTGGCACAAGGCCAGAATTGCTTCTCCCTGTAATACACAGGAAGTACATGGGCCATAGAGCTGAACTATTTCCCCCAAGTCAATAGAATTTTGACTCCTTAGCTCCCCTAGATGCTGCCCATAAAATATCCTTTCTATGGCATAAAACCTCCAGAATCCCCTGAATTACTCTTATGCAATACAGCTTTCATAAGCTCAGAGGATCCTAAATTTAAAACTGAAAATCAGAGCTGTTCAAGTTTATCCCTTTAATTATTTTACAGATGGGGATAGTGAGGCACAGAAAATTTAAGTGACTTTGTCTCCCTTCTCATTTCTGGGCAATGTCTTCCTTTAAGCTCCAACTAAAATCTTGTCTTCAACAGGAAGCCTTTCCTACCCCCTCAATTTTATCTAGTATCTTACCTCTGTTAATTATTTCCTATTTATCTGTATATAACTTGTTTGCATATATATGAGTTTTTTGTTGCTATTGTCTCCTCCATAAGATTGGATGGAATTTTTTTTCCATTAATTTATTTTAACATTCTTTTTTTTTAAATTTTGAATTCCAGATTCTCCCCCTCCCTCCTACCTCTACTCCATCCCCTAAGAAGGCAAATAATGTATCATTTATAGATAAGAAATCATGGGAAACATTTCCATAATAGCCACATTGAAAAAAAGAAAGGAAAAGTTTTTTTTTTTTTTTTTTTAAAACCTGAGAAAAATATCCTTCGAATTTTACCCAGAGTTGATCCTCCAGGACTGAGAGCTTTTTGAAAACAGGGACTTTTGTCTCTTCAGTCTATATGGAGTCATAAAGAGTCAGATATGACTCAAATGACTAAACAATAAAATTACCTGGAGACTAGCACAGTGTCTGGCACATAGCAGGCACTTAGTAAATGGTGACTGATTGAGAATCTCAGAGCTTGAAGCAGAAATTGAATCTGGAACTCTAACCACTACCACACTCTGGCTGTAATCTAAGCATTCTACTTTCTAGTGCCTTTTGAGTCTGAAGCTTCTTTATGTACCTGAAGTTTCTTCATAGCTCCTCATACCTCTCCCAACTCACTTAATTGGCAAAAACATCACATCTTTACTGTGGACTTCTAAGTATTTAATAAATGCTTTTAACTCATTCCTTCTTTATCTTTATCTTATCTAGTCTCAAATCCTCCTACAGATGAGAGATCTGAAGTTAAGGACCTTGTTTTTACACTAGTGAGAATGAGAGGTAGAATATGAAGCCAAGTCTTCCTGAGCCAAGTTCAGTGTGCTCTCCTGCCAAGTGCCTTTCTGATTTTAGTGTGAATAAATAAATATATGACTTAGAGAAAGAGAGGCTTCAAAACAAAACAAAACAAGTCAAATTTAAGTGAGAGAAGACTTTCTAAAATCTCATCTACATATCTCAGTTTTTCTTGGTAATAGGGGTTATTTCAATCATGTCTGGATCTTCACAAACCCTCTTTGGGAAAGATATTGAAGTGGTTTGCTATTGCCTTCTCCAGCTCATGTTACAGATAAGGGAAACCAAAGCAAACAGGGTTAAGTGACTTGCCCAAGGTCAAATAGTAAGTGAGTGAAGATAGATTTGAATCCATGAAGATGAGTCTACCTGACTCTAGGCTCAGCGCTCTATGCACTATGGTACCACCTAACCCTCCCAGGTAATGGGAAGACTGGATGTAAATTGTGGTTTACCATTGCCTTCTCCAGCTCATGTTACAGATAAGGACACTGAGACAAACAGGGTTAAGTGACTTGCTCACAATCACACAGCTAGTGAGTGTCTGAGGATAGATTTGAATCCATGAAGATGAGTCTACCTGGCTACAGACCTATCAGCTCTGTGCATTATGGCACCATCTAGCTGAGCCAGGTAATAGGGAGACTGGACATAGATTGTTCCAATTAACCTCCATCAGCTGGTCTCACTAAATCTGCTCTCTTCTTAGCCATCCTCTCTCTGAATGCTCAAAAGGCAAAAGTGAGTAAAACCTTCCCTGTATAATCTGATCAGATTATCAACTCCAGGACCATTAAAATGTGGCTACTTTTTATCTATTCTTTTCTTGTTTTAAAACCACCAGCCCTTCTGGAGGTGTCAATTCAATTCAATCCTATGGCACTCTCTGCAGGGCCATCTTGAGTTATCCTGATCTGTATCTGGCCACTGGAGAACAAAGTGCTGGAGAACAAAGTAAAGCTGCTGATTTTGCACAGCCCTGTCTCACTTAAATCCCATTCACTTGAGTGTTACGGCACTACCTTCTTTATGTCATAGTCCCCTTTGAATGAAGATCAAACAAAACAATAAAAAGTCCAGAACTTCGCTAGTAGTAGTGAGAACAGGACCCAGATTACCAGAGGGAGTTGGGGAAAGGCAGTACAAATAGAGGCTGGAGATAAGATCTTCATAGTTGATCTGAATGAGGGACGTGTAACTAATAAACAGGGTTGTGAAATGAGGATCAGACTTGAAGTCAGCAGAGAACTGAATTCAAATCCCACTTTGGACATACAACTTTTCTGAGTTCCAATTTACTGTGAAATGGGGATAATAAAACCTGCAGCACCTACCACACAAGATAATTATAAGGATCAAAAATTTTATATTGCTTTAAATTTTTTTATATTGTTAATATATTACCCCCTATTACATGCAAAAACAATTTTTAACCTTTGACATTTTTTTCAGTTCCAAATTCTTTTCATTCTTCTCCCCTCACCCCTCTCCCTGAGATGGTAAGCATTTTGAAACAGATTATTTATGTGCAATCATGCAAAACATATTTCCATATTAGTCATGTTGTGAAAGAAAACATACAAGGTCAGCTACTCTTTTTTTAATAATAGCTTTTTATTTTTCCAAATACAGGCAAAGACAGTTTTCAGCATTCACACTGCAAAACCTTGTTCCAATTTTTTTTCTCTCTTTCTCCCCTCTCTCCCTTAGACAGCAAGTAACCAATATAGGTTAAACCTGTGCAATTCTTGTAAATAATTTCCATATTTGTCATGCTCACAAGAAAAATCAGATTATGAGGAAAAAAACATAAAAAACATACATACAAACAAACAACAACAACAACAAAGGTGAAAATACTATGCTTTGATCCACATTCAGTCCCCATAGTTCTCTCTCTGGATGCTGAAGGCCCTGTCCATCACAACTCTATTGGAATTGTCTTGAATCACCTCACTGATAAAAAGATCCAAGTCCATTACAGTTGATCATCCCATAATTTTGTTATTGCTGTGTACAATGTTCTCTTGGTACTTCTAATTTCACTTAGCATCAGTTCATGTAAGTCTTTCCAGGCATTTTTTCCCCTTAAATCAGCCTGCCCATCATTTCTTATAGAACAGTAATATTACATTCCTAACTTATTCAGTCATTCCCCAACTGATGAGCATCCATTCAATTTCCAGTAAAATCAGTTATTCTTATCAAAAGTTCAGGATATTCTAGACAAAAAGGTCTCTCTTTTGTATACAGGTTTAAATCTAGATACTTTGATAAAACATTCTCAAGATGTATCTAGAACAAAGTTTCTTAAACTGTGCGTCACAACCCCATATGGGGTCATGTAATTGAACATAGAGAAATGCAAAATTATGAATTATCATCAGGAAATGTTTGATTTGTATACCTATTTTATATATTTATAAACCTTGGGTCATATAAAAATTTCTCAGGCAAAAAAAAGGGTCACAAGTAGAAAAGGTTTAAGAAGCTCTGATCTAGAAAAACATTTGGATGGTAACCTACAACATGTAACTGAATATCATGATAAATATGCTTTAGAATTTATATAGTTAAGAAACATTGGTGATCAAAGATTATGTGGAAGTATACTTTTCTTGGAGGAAAGCCAGGAGTTTCCTTCTTTATTAAAAAAAACCCATTTGAATTAAGAGCCTAAAATTAGCCTATTTATTAAACTATCAATGAGCTATATCATCTTTTGATGTTGTCAATCACTTTTTAAAAAAATCAAATTCAAACTTTAATTCAAGCCAGTGGGAAACAATACATAGGGGAAATTTCATCTCCCTAGTATTTAAAGACATACTCACACTAAACATGTCAAACACAGAGGCAACTTAAAGGAAATAAAACGCACTTTTTCCCAAAATGACTGGTGTGTTTAAAGTACCTCACTGATTGACACATGCTTTCACTTAATGATGATAATTACAAAGAATAACAACCCCAAACCACATCTGTTCAATGTAACAGCCTTACCCCACTATGTAGATTACATTGAAAACTGTCAGAAATGCCAATTTTACTACCAATCATGCGCAAATACATTTGTAAGACGAGAAACAGATTAATAAGCATCAACACTTTTCTGTAAACACTTGTTGAAGAAGATAAAAGTTGGGGGCACTAAATGACATGTTGCAACAGTGGAAGCTTTCTTGGCAGAATCTCCCCCCAGACCCTGATAATTCACAGGAAGGACAAAAGTGTATGCAAGAACTCTGCTTTACGAGCAAAGAAAAAGAAAAACCCATCTGTATTTGTTAAGAGAGTAATGCTTTCCTAAGACCTAGTCACTCTTTTCCCTGGATAATTTTCCCCAAAAAATAACTTAAAAAATACTTTGGATTTGTAATTACTGAAGGAGAAGTTTATATGAGTAGGACTTCTATTATAATAGTTTCAAGTAACTGAGTAGTATAAAGTGAAAAAGTGAGGTATGTGGCTGGAGGGAAGATTGCCTTGGAGTAAGGAAGACAGGGGTGTGAATTCTGACTCAGACTCATTACCTTTGTGACTCTGGTCAAGTCATTTAATCTATTAATACCCTAGGCAGCTATGTGAGACTTTAAATCCAAATGAGTCTTCATATTATATGTATATTGTTATATACATATAATATATTATTATATACATATAATATTGCATATTATTCCCCATCTTATTTTCTGATCATTCCAATCCAGTCAAACTGGCATTTTTGTTGGCACATAATCCCATCTTCTATCTCTACACCTTTTCCCTGACTGAGCTTGGAATGCACATTATCTCATTTAGAATCCCTTATTTCCTTTAAAAATGACCCTGAAGACACACCTTCCATATAAAACCCTTCCTTACCCTTCCAATTGTTAATGCACTTCTTGTCTTTATGTATAAATGTTTCATATAGATTTATTTATCTTCAGATTGTTTCCTTCAATAAAGAATAAGTTCCATGAAGGCAAGGGGCTGTTTCATTTTTGTCTTTGTGTACCTCGAACTTAGTACTGCACATGTCACATAGTGGGCACTTTATAGATGTTTGTTTGTTCAATGAGTTGTCTGCTCATATGATCTACTTTAGGGATGGGAGTTCCCACAGCAGAGGGTTCCCCATGCTGAAGAAATCATAACTCCACATCATTTATTGTATGTAAAAGCTTTAAAAAACTGATTTTGCATGGCTATGCTATAAAGTACATTTTCTCAGAAATAAGTACTCCCTGTATCTTAAAGAACTAAATACAAATGATTCACCATGTCATTAAAAGTTTTTCACAATCCGCCTCCAGCTGACCTTCCTCCTTCCATACTATTTTCTATCACATAGTCTTCAATCAAGCTAAACCTTCATCTCCTTGGAACACACTCCAACTTTCTAGCTTTGTCTATACTGTTCCACATACTGTTTTCATAATGCTTTCCCACTCCCACATTTCTCTTTTTACCTCTACTCATTCTTCAAGGTTTAGCTTAAATATCACTTCCTCTATGAAGCCTTCTTGATCCCTCTCTAGGAAGAAATTATTTCTCTTTTATATGATGTCATGACATCTTACAGTCTTTTTTTAAGATCAGAGAGTCATTACATAATAGAGTCAGAGCTACACAACAATTTAGAAGCCTAGTCTAACTCCCTCATGTGAAGCCCAGAGATTAAATAAATTATCCAAAGTTACAGAAATGGGAAGAAACAGCTGAAAATTGAACCTAGCTCCTCTAATTCCACTCATCGTATTCTAATTGTATTATTCTTGTGTGGCAAATGTGCTCTGGTTCACTATCCCAAAACCAAATTGTTAGCTATCATTGATGTTATAAGGGAACTTTTGAGGGGGATTAGAATGTCTCTTCCTTAATGTCTTCAATTGAAATCCCATTCCAGGTATGTTTCCTTCTACCAGTGACTAGTATCCCAATACCTTTAGCTTAAAGCCCTTCCCAGGTATGTTTCCTTTCTACCAATGACTAGTTCCCCACTTGCATTTAATCAGTTAATGTTTACAAATAGATATTTAATTTGAAGATATCAAGAATAAAGAAGTACAAGCATCACCCTCAGGGCTATACTCCTCCCCATACCATTTTGGTTTCTGGGAAAAGACTTAACATAGTTTCTATATAGCACTGTATCCATCAAATTTGGGTCCAAATTTAGCATCATTGCTTAATGAGTCCTCAGCTCTGTTATCACCTCAGCTACTATTGGGCAGGGCCCTAAAGGATATTCTTCAATTATTTGGGCATTAATGCTCCCTAGACTCTTCATTGTTCAGATGCTCAGATGGACATCTTGACCTTTCAGAACTCAGAGGTTAATCTCTGTCATCTAAAACAAGAGAACTCTGAAAAAGTCAATGAACTGAGGCCTGCATTCATGCTATACATTATACTCAGAAAAAGGATAAGATTGATTAAAGCCTTTTGAAGGAACCCCAAATTTCAATTTAGCATCTTCAATCATTCAATGAAATTTCTGTCCACCAGGTGATTAGTCTACCAGGAATCAACCCCAGAATGTCTATGTATGGTCTAAAGTCTCTCTAAGGAACTTCCATTACAGGTCATCACAACTGTCCCAGAAAGAGGCTCCCCAATCTCTTCCATAGGGGAGTGATGGGGAGAGTGATTTCAGTAGAATTCTGAGTATATACTAGTCAATCCCCAGTTATACTTATAGGCTTCCATTTCTATTTTCCTGTGTTTTAAACTTTCTGAGATCATAGATAGAGTCTTACTTATTTATCATAGGACTAGGTCATCCTGACTCCAAGGTGATCTCTTTCTCCCAGGCAATCTCTCTTTATTCTATAATTCCTTGATAACTAATTACCAAAAACCCCCAGTATTTCTCTTTTAGTTACTCTGAATCCAATGTGTTTTGATTCAGTTGGCACTTATAAATGCTAAATGAATGAATGAAATAGTTATTTTTTTTCTCTCAAGAAAGAGGTTCCTCTCTCATTGAATGAGAACTGTTAACTGTGGTTCTCTTATTTCCATCTGGGAAAAATGAAATATGTCTCTGAAAAGGAGAGGAGGGAATTTACCACTAACTTTTTACCACCGTGTATAAAAATCAAAGTTGAAATAAAAATGGATAGACAAAGAACATTGAACTAGTCAAGTTGTAAATAATGTGAACTTTCTTACCATAACATAATTGCAGGGCCTTTTATTCCAAAGCTGGTTGAGATCCAGGGTCATGTTTTTTATAGCAAGGGGGCATAGAATTATAGCCAGTCAGTTACATGATCTCAGACATATCATTAATGTAACATGACTTTGTTTGCTTTTGTATGACAGAGGCATTACTCTCTATGGTCGATGTATCAGATAATTGCAAAATAAATAAATAGCAGAATTTTCAGATGAGAGAGGTTTTGCCATGTCACTTTCAAAACTGGTCTTTTGCATTTAAAAATAAGTTAAAATAATTTTATCTTAATGTTATACATTTAGAAATAAAGAAATTAATTTGAGAAAAAAGATTTTTGCATTGATCAAGTCCAAACATTAGCTAACAGTTACTCTACTGAAAAATATACTACCAACTATGAAGTTTCTTCAGTATCCATTGAATGGAAATTACTTATGAGTCTTCCAAACTTATAAAGTAAAATTAATGGCCAGTTTCATGTAGAAGATGAATGGATGTAGTTGGGAGTTTTGCAGAAGTTCTATAATATTCTATTTTAATGTCAATAGGACTATGTTGGAAAGTGTTTGTTTTAAAATACACTGATTTCTTAGTAATGTTTGAATCTGTGAAACTGCTATAAAAAGGACCATAAACTCCAAGCTTCTTAAAATGTACCGAAATATAAATTACTATATTATTTCCATGTTATTTACTTGGAGAGCATTTATTGAGGCATATTTATTTGCAACATTAAAAAATAATGCTAAATAATGTCATTCCAATGGGGTAAGGCATCTTCTCAAGGTATTTTATAAATGTTTGTTGAATTGGCAAGAGAAGATTATACATGTGAAATTGCAACCAAACTATATGCCTATTGATTGGCCAAGCAAATCGTGGTTTATGAATATATCTCAGTATTATTGAACTGTTTCCAGTTCTTTGCTATCACAAAAAATGCTATAAATATTTTGGTGTTTATTAGGGCTTTCTTCTTACCAATGGTTTCCCTGGGATTCAAACCCTACATATTGCAATTGGTGATATATAGAATCAGATTCATCTTTCCTGATGTCAAACCCAAAAGTCAAATTCAGATGCCTATTGTCTTAGAAAACTACAAATTAATATTATCTACATTGCATTGTATTTTTATTTGTATTTTTAAACATTTCCACAATTACATTTTTAATCTTGTTCTGGCTGCATGTGAGTGTTATTTAGAAGTGAGTTTGATATTTCTCATCTTCCTTAGGTGACTCAACAGTACATACAAAAAAAATCATGTCTAAAATCTACATCTAAGACTATTTGAGTGGTTATTTCTGAATGATGTGATGTTGAACTGAATATTCAATTTGCTATGTTCTAACAACAGTGGTCAGGTACTGAGAATGTAAAAGTAAAATCTAATCTCAAGGAATGTCTTCAAAGAAAGCAAGAGAAAACAATGTAGGGACAATAAAACATACAGGGAAAATGTAAAACAAATGTAAAAATAAAACATGTAGGGAGAAAATAAATGTCAATAAGAGTGACACAAGTTAATTTCAAGAGAGATGAACTAAATGCCAAGGTTATCAAGAAATGCCTCTTGTTGGAAGTGATTGTGTCTGAAGAAAGTCAGGGATTCTAAGTAACAGAAGTGATAAGGAATTGCATCCCAGATGTGGTGGAAATATTGTGAACAGAAATGGAGAACAGAGATGGAATAGCATGCACATCAAGAAAGCCAGTTTGACTGGAAAAGGAGTATGAAAGGGATTAAAATGATCCTAGATTGGAGGAGTCAGTGAGAAGTCATATTGTGAAGGACTGTACATGCCAAATAGAAGCATTTTCATCTATCCTGGAAGTAAAAGGGAGTTATGGAAGACTTTTTTTGAGTAGGAGAATAGCAAGGTCAAGTCAAGTCAAGAAGCATTGAGCAAATTACTGTATCCAGGTACTATGCTAAATTCTGGAATTTCAAAAATAGCAATTAACATTCTAATGGGGGAAACTCCCACCCCTACCTCCCATTAGAAAAAGGAACCTGAAAAGTGGATGGGAGTGGAAGAGAAGAGATGAAGGTATTCTGTGTCAAGGAGGCACTGTAGAAAAAGTCTGGGAAAGTCAGGAGTGCAGGTTGGTGTAAAATGATTGACATGGATGCTCATAAAATGGAGGTCCTGGTAGCATCCACCCAACCAGAGGGAGAGCTGCAGAGTTGGAGAGCAGTTCTACTGTAGCAAGTCTAGGATGGAATGAGTTTCCAGGCTAAAGAGTCTAATGGGAAATTAGAGAAAGACCAGTAAAATCTAGGTCAGAACATTCTAGGATTTTTAGCTCTTTGGAGGATGAAGTGGAGTTGAAAAAAATTAGGCAGACCCATTAGGAAACTACTGCAACAACAATATCCTTAATCAACCTCAGAGCCCAGTGGACCCTTGGCAAATTATGATGCATCTCTTTATAAACAGTGCCAGAACTACATTGAGGTGTAGACGACTTCCACTCACCAAACATATACTTCTGTATTGGGATGCTGCATGGTCTATATATTCTTCTCATTGTAACAATACAAATTTTCCTTTTACTTTTTTTTGGGGGGGGGGAGATGGATGGGGATTGGTAGAATAGGTAGGGTGGAACTGGGGGGTGGTATAGAGAAGTTAGTGATATGGTGTGGGTAGATACAGTATACAGAGCACTGGGCTTAGAATCTGAAAGATTCATCTTTATGAGTCTGACCTCAGACACTTACCAGCTATGTGACCCTGGGCAAGTCACTTAAGCCTGTTTGCCTCAGTTTCCCCATCTGTAAAATAAGCTGGTAAAGGAAATGGCAAACCACTCAAGTATCTTTGCCAAAAAATGGGGTCACAAAGAGACACAATTGAAAAATGCCTCACAACAAAAGGTTGACTCTGCTCTGCTGGACTGAGAGAATCCCCATGGCACACTGACAATGAATAGTACTATGCTCCTGGTTTGTATATATAGACAATAACTTACAGAACTTACCAGAACCTTCTATATATCTGCCCAGAACTACTGAGCAGCATAGATCTTACTCCAGTCTTTAATCAGATACTGTTCTTGTTCTGTAGGAACTTTACAACATGCTAAGTATTTCATATAAAAGTGTGTAAAGTGAGCCGGAGTAGGAGGGGCATCTTCTGCACTATCTTTCCCAAGACAACCCCAAAGGGAATTAAGAAGAGTCAGGTACCTCTGAATAGTTCAACAACAAGTGAGGAAGATGCTAACTCCCCAAGGTAATATTCTGAACCATGGCAAATATGTGTGCTAGAACAAATTCTCTTGAAACCAGTTGTTTCTGAGGTATCTTGGAATCTTAAGTCAATGGTTTGCAGAATTTTCATAGAGAAGGAGATGCTTTAAAGGCTTCCAGGGAGCAGGCTAGGACTAAGAGAAGAGTGAAGGGGCCCAGCTCTGACAGCTAGAAAGTGGCATAAGTTGCCATTGATGTGTTTCCATGCTTATCACAACACCCATCTAGCAACCAAGCCACACTCTACTTCTTGAAAATCAACTGCTCAGCTTTGGAAACCTCTTGGAAAATTGTCTATTGAGGAAAATATCAGAGGTGCTCTGCTAGGGTTCACTTTACTAAAAACAGGCCATTAACATTTGGGAATTTGAAACAAAAATGAAGGTGCTTACCTCTTAAACTTCCCTCCTCTAATTCTCCAATTTTTCTTCTCACAGAGGTTCTCCTGGTTCTTTCTGACTCCCTTAAAAATTATTTTTAACATTTTTATTTAAAGTTTTGAGTTTCAAATGCTGTTCCTTACTTCCTTCCCTCTTCTCCTCCCTCCTTGAGATGATAAGCAGATATAGACTATACATGTGCAATTATGTGAAACATTTCCATATTAGTCACACAAAAAGATTTGAATTAAAAATGAAAGAAAAATATCATTGATCAGTTTGTATTCAATCAATATCAGTTCTTTCTCTGGAGGCTGATAGCATGCTTTTTTATTAGTCCTTTGGGATTGTCTTAGATCATTGTATTGCTGACAATAACTAAGTCGTTCATAGTTCTTCATGACATAATACATTTTCCTGATTCTTTTTTTACTTCACTATGTATCAGTTCATGTAAATCTTTCTAGGTTTTTTTGAAATCATCCTGCTTTCATTTCTTATAGCATAATAATATTACATTACAATCATATACTATAGCTTGTTTAGCCATTCCCCAGTTGATGGGTATCTTTTCAGTTTCCAATTCTTAGCTACCACAAAAAGAACTGTTATGAATATTTTTGTAAAAGTAGGCCCCTTTCCCTTTTATGGATATCTTTAGGATATAGAGGTAGCAGTAGTATTGATGGATCAAAGAGTACACACAGTTTAATAGCCTTTTGGCATGGTTGAAAATTGTTCTACAGAATAGTTGGATTAATTCATAACTCCATCAATAATGCATTTGTGTCCCAGTTTTTCCACATCCCCTCAACATTCAACATTTTCTTATTTTGTCATATTAGCCACTCTGATAGGTATGAGATAGTACCTCAGTGTTGTTTTAATTTGTAGTTCTCAGATCAGTAGTGATTTAGAACATTTTTCATATAACTATAGATAACTTTGATTTCTTTGTTTGAAAACTGCTTGTTCATATCTTTGACCACTTATAAATTGCCTCCCCTTTTTAAAAAGGCAGAGTCTTTGGGTGGGAATTGTCCAGGAACATAAATCAGTCTAAATGCTTGTTGAATACCTCTAAATGCAAACCATTCTCCATCACTGCAGTGACATACATATGTGTTTTGTAAATTCAAAATTATTTTTAAAATATCATAAAAGCAGATGTTTGAAACATTCCCTATCTCAATAGCATAACATTATTTCTCTCTCTTCTAAGAAAGACCATATCTTATCACCCAATCCATATAATGCAATGCAGTGCAATACAACACAACACAACACCATGGAACTTGACAAAAACAATGCAGTATAATACAATGTAACTTGATACAGTACAATGAAACACAAAAATATAACTCAGCTCTTGACACAGTGGGATTCAAAGAATATTTTTCTAGGGCTGAGCTCACACATAGGTTAAATGGTTACATGGTTATGATTTCAAAGATCCTAGTGAGACCCTTTCTGGTATCTCTTAAGCCCTCCCCAAACAGCTTCATAAGAGCTGAGATTCCACATTTAAAATCATTTCTTTGAACTTGAATTTTGAATCCCTCTTTTAAAACAGAAATACTGTTGAAAGGGACATTGGGCTTGTCAGCAAGAAATGAATGAGATGAAAGTGCTTTGGAAAACAAGAAAAACATTTTAAAAGTTTCAGGCCACCAAATCAATACTACTTTTGGCCAGATTCCATCGTTAAATGCATGATTTCATAGACCATGAGCTTCGTGAACTTATTTTATTTAAACTTTTTATCTTCCCTCAGTGCCTAGAAGGGTGCTCCTCTCAGTGCCTGGTAAATGTTTAATAAATGTGCCAGTAGGTACTGCCACAAGGTCCATTGAATTAGATAACTTTAAATTAATAATCATTTAATGAGTGGATCTGAATGATATGGGGTTTGTCACCAAAGTTGGTAGGCACCACAAGTTGGGATTTGGTCATGTGAAGAATTCACAATTCTCTTTGGCAAAAGGTAGATTTATTTAAGGAAAAGGTTACAGACAAAATGGAAGGATACAATAGACATCAGGAATGGTAAATATGAAATAGAGTGGAAGAACATAGAAAAGACAAGTTCCTTAGTGGAACTTAAAATTTCTCAGTAGTAAGGGAGCACCCCATGAGGTTGGGGCATGCCCTTAGCTGGCAGGCTAAATCCTGAAAGGGAATAAAAGAGTTAGTTAACTGAAAGGAGAAGAAGTAGGATTGGGAAGCAGAGTGGAATTAGGGAAGGTACTGCAAGGCATGGAGGAGGAAAGGTAAAGAGAAAGACATCACAAGGCAGTGCCTTGGTGGACTGATCCAAAGGAGTGTAGCAGCCAAGGGATGGTCCATAAGTAGGTTTTACAGAGAAAATTTAATCTCACGGACATGACTGGGATTTTTGACAGGGCATGGCAAAATGAGACTGCATGAGACCTCTACAGAGAGTAGGTCTTAGGAGTTTGACATAATTTGGATTTCAACTAAACTACCTTCCCAAAGGGTGAGACCATGGAGCTAAACTGATTTCTATCAGAACCTTCTGCCTACTTACCTCAGGGATCAATTTTTTAGTTTCTCTTGGTCCAAACCAATATTCTGGACTTCATCATGAACATATTCAATTCTTAGTCACCATTTTTTCTTTATTAATTCTGGGTCTGCCTTCTCTTTTCTATTCTGTAGTTCCTTATATTTAACTCACTTTATTCTTGGATTTGTCTTATGAACTGATAAATCAAATTGTTTCCAGATGGCCATCCCCAATCCATCTTGAATGCCACCCCTTGATTAAATTTCCTAAAGTTCCATTTTCATTTCTTTAACCCTTCATTGCTCCCATTCATCTGCCTTACCCTGCCATATAAGATTAAGTTTCTAACCATAAACTCTATAGTTCCCCATGACAGGCTCACTTTCTCCTCCAAATATCTCCTCATTTTTTTCCTATGTAAACCTACCATTGTACATTTCCTTATATTGTTTCCTCCCACTCCCAGGGGGAATATATCTTTTCTATTGTAAAATGAAATATTTGTAATATTGTTGGCAAAGTGCCTGACATATTAGTACATGCTATATAAATGGTAGCCATCATCATCATCATCAAGTAATAGCCAGCAATGGTTATTATTATTATTATTTGCTGAGGCAATTTGGGGTTAAGTGACTTGCCCAGGGTCACACAGCTAGAAAGTGTTAAGTGTCTGAGGTCACATTTGAACTCAGGTCCTCCTGACTTCAGGACTGGTGCTCTATCCACTGCCCTACCTAGCTGCCCCAATGGTTATTATTATTAATGACAACAACAATAACAATGAGCCTTCTTGACTATCCCAGCTGGCAATGATTTCTCTTTTATCTCAGAATATTTGTGGGTCCTGGCTGTTCTTACTCTTTCTGGACTTTGCCATCATAACACAGCTGACTTGGAATATCCTTCTGCCTTGCTAGCCTTTTTCTTCCATTGGTGAATGGGAAGCCCACAATTCTAGTCGGGCTTTATTCCCCTCTTAGCTGTGCTTCCCTCTCTCTGGGACTTTACCACAGGGGATTCTCTTATCTCAGGGACAGCAATCCCCACCTTCAACTCCCATTTATGTGAAGATTTCTCTCTTTAGAATTTATATTCTTCAAAGGCAAAGACTGTGTTTTGTGCGTGTATTGTATTCTCCCAATTTACCATGATGACTGGCAAATAGTAGGTGCTTAATAAAAAATTGTTTCCTGGATCCTTAAGATCCTTCCTGGCAATAAAATTTTCTAGTTTTATCATTTATACATTGATGTATATTTTTAAATTAACATTTCTTGTGTCTATATATTTTATCTCCTCAACTTGAGGGTAAAAACCCTACTTTATACTTGAAAGAATCTATGATTTTCTCAATATGGGTACTTCCTCTAATGGTACAATCCACAACTTCTGCATACTTTCTCATCCTGTGGTATTTTCTTTTATCCCATAAATCTTCTGCCAAAGGAGGAAGATTAATCTAGATAAGGGGTTCTTAAGCTAAGGTCTATGAACTTTATGAAAAAGATATTTTGACGTATTTTTTAATTTAAAACTACTGTTTTGAGAAGGGGCCTATTAGTTTCACCAGACTGTTGTCAGTGATCCAAGATCCTCCCCCCCCCAAAAAAAAAGATTAAGAACTTAAAAACTACTGCTACAGATCTTTTCATATGTGTGAATACCAGTGAACCATGAGTACTGTCCATTAGTTGTCCTTGACTCTTGCTAAATGACTGGCCCAACTCCTTTTCTGGTCATAGATCTTTCTGATAACATCCTTTAAACCTCTTCGGCACAGTTCATTGTTGGCAGTATGTTGAAGCTATTTCATGCCCTCCTCACATCTCTCTATTGCCCCTTGGGCGACCCTTAACTTTAATCCTTTGGAAGCTGTGATGTTTTGTGATTTGCAGCCATATACTGCTATCAGTAGAACATCAGTGTTAAAACAATGGGCTCTTGTTTTAGGAAGAAACTTTGGAGACTTTAAAGGGACTAGATAATTTCCCAAAGGCAATTTGACCCATTCCTACTCTGGTTTATTTTTAAGCCCAGTTCATTTTGCAACCTCAATTTCTGTCCAAAATTAAATAGACAGACATGGCAATGGGCCACTTCTATGGAATATCCATCCAATTATACATATCATTGCCTGAACAAAGGACATTATTTTATTTTTTAAATTTGATTTTATTTTGATTTTAGTTTCACTTTCTCATTCTCCCTCCTCCCCCTACCCATTGAGAAAGCAAGAAAAATAAACCCATTCCAAATATGTCTAGTCAAGCAAATAAGTTCAATGGGCATTCTTCATTGGCATCCTATGCAGATTATTAGGTTGTACTTTTTTGATTGATTATGGAACTATTTAGGAAACTCTACAATGTCCTGGGACTTGACAATAATGCCAGCTGCAAATCAGAGCATCTGAAGGGCTCCACCATCAGTAGATCCCTCTTCCATTCGGACTCTTCCTGGATCTTTCAGTGGCAAAGGCAGACAGCTTTGGCAAGTTTACATGTTCCTTATTTATGCCTTACTTGCTATTAATAATTTAATGGTCTTCCAAGAAAGTTGTCTCTTTAATGACCTCTTTGAAATAATCCTGTGTGATTTTCACATGTACATGAATGATACTTTGTTGGTAGAGAATGTTTCAAGTTGTATTTGGTTTTACAATATACAACACAACAAGCATTTATTGAGCACCTATTATTTGCAAAGTATTGTGCTAGGTACAGGGACTCAAGGACAAAATAAAAATAGGTTCTACTCTCAATAAGCTTATAACAAACTTAGTGTGAGAATATTGGGATCTTAGACTTTCTATGTCTTTCATAGATTGTGCAGCTCTAAAGATATAGCCTGCTCTAGAATATCATTTATGAAAGCTTTTCTGTTTTATTCTCATAGAATTATAAAATTGCCTTGATTGTCTATGTAAAATTTTCTCATGTTGTGTAGCGATAAGAAAATAGAGGATCAGCAATTATTAATATTTTCTCAGTAACATTTGGGGAATTATAACAAGTTCCATAAAAACTATATTTGACTTTGGGGACGTAAAGTCCAAAGGAAACAGCTCCTGCCTACATAGTGTTTGCATTCTATTTGGAAGATACGAGTACACAGAAATATAAATTCAAAATATGTATGTTAACCAGGTTTCTCTTAGCATGTCCAGTTCTAAATTCAAAATCTTTCTAGAGTTTGAATCCCAAATTCAGAAGAAGCACTAATAATTAGGGGCATCAGAAAAAAAACCTCCTATAGAAAGTGGAACTTAAGCTGAGCCTTAAAGAAGTTAGTGATTCTAGAGGCAGAGAAGAGCAGGGAATGAACTATATACATGGAAAATCACCTGTACAAAGACTTTGAGATGAGAAACAAGGTCCTGAATGAGAAACCAGTTTAACTGGAATGGAAAGTACATAAAGGAGCAATGTGAAATACAACCAGAGAGGTCCAATGAAGAAATCCCTTTTACCAATACACTATAGAATTTATTTGGCCTTGAAGGAATCAAATTGTGAAGAACTTTAGAAGAAATAGTTATTTTTTTCCTTTTTGTCTTTTTATGCTTCTCTTGAGTTCTGTATTTGAAGATCAAATTTTTTGTTCAGCTCTGGTCTTTTCATCATAAATAAATGAAATTCACCTGTTTCTGTGAATGTTCATCTTTTTCCCTGAAAGATAATGCTTATTTTTGTTGGATAGTTAATTCTTGGCTTCAGTCCAATTTCCTTTGCCCTTCAGAATACCATATTCCAGGCCCTTTAATCCTTTAAAGTGGAAGCTGCTAAATCTTGGGGAATCCTGATTGTGGCTTCTGGATATTTGAATTGTTTCTTTGTAGCTGATAGTAATATTTTCTCCTTATCTGATAATTCTGAAATTTAGCTATTCCCTAACTAACTAACTAACTCCTTGGGAGTCTTCATTTTGGGGTTTCTTTCAGAAGATAATCAGTGAATTCTTTTAATGACTATTTTACCCTCTAGTTCTAAGATATGAGGGCAGTTTCTCTTGATGATTTCCTGAAAAATGTTGTGTAGGCTCTTTTTTTCATCATGGTTTTCAGGAAGTCCAATAATTCTTAGATTGTCTTTCCTAAATCTATTTTCCAGGTCAGTTGTTTTTCCATTGAGGTATTTTATTTTTCTCCTATTTTTTCATATTTTTTTGGCTTTGTTGGACTGATCCTTGATGTCTCCTTGAGTCATTCACTTCCATTTGTTCAGTTCTAATTTTTAGTGAATTACTTTCTCCAGTTATCTTTTTTACCTCCTTTTGCATTTGGCCAATTGAATTTTTAAATGAGTTGGGTTTTTTTTTCCATTTCACAAATTCTATTTTTCAATGAGTTGGTGTCTTTTTTCATTTCATCACATCTATTTTGTATGGAGTTATATGCTTTTTCTCATTTCTCCATATCTATTTTTAAAGGTGCTTTCTTCAGATAATTTCTGTGTTTCCTTTTCCAAACTCTTCTGCAAAGTTCTCGCTTCCTTTGCCCATTTTCCTTTTAACTTTATTTTAAGATCCCTTTTGAATTCTTCTAATAGAGCTTTTAATAGATAAACCAACTCATATCACCCTTCGAGGCTTCAACTTTAAGGTTCAAGTTAAATTCCTGATACTATTTAATTATAGGAAAAAGGGAGATTCAAGCTTGATATACAAGACTTGACTTTTTTCCCATCAAGTACTAGTTCTTCATTGAATATATTTTGCAAATAATAAAGAAATTCATTTATCCAAGACAAACAGAAATCAGAACAAAACAGAAATCAGAGAGTGTATACACAATAAGAGAATATAAAGCAGACAATACTGATTGATGGAACTCTACCATTGGGAGAGAGCTCAACCAAGAAATAGAGTTCTATTAATCTTACCAGAGAAGAAAATTAATTGAAGTATTTAGCATAGTAAGTTGAAGATGGAACATGATAGAGAGTTCCAGCTCCTCTCACGTTAGCTTCTTAGAATCTCTCTCTTCAGTAACTTGAAGAGAGATTGGTATTGAGGATCTTTTCTCTCCTAGCTAGAAGCTTGAGAAACCCAGATCTTTGCCTTCTTCACTTTCACCAACTCTGCCTTGCTCCTCAAACATGTTCAGAGTATTGATCTCCACTCATGAGGTAAGCATCCCACGCTAATGGGTTTGGGGCTTGAGTTATAGAAATAATAAAGCAGGGCAAATTCTCCTTGATTCTTTCCCTCCTCAGATGTATTAGAGTACTTCATCTATATTCTTACTTTGTCCTCCTTACATCCTAGCTTGTATCATACTTATTTGTATATGTCATCTCCCTCTTCCCCCCAGTAACATGTAAGTTTCTTCATGACAGGGTTTGCTCATTTATACAAGCATTAGTATGGCAAAGAGAATAGTGAGTTAACTTGGAAATCAAGAACTTGGGATTTGGAAATCAAGAAAATTTGGGTTCAAGTTCTACCATTGATGCTTACTAAGTGACCCTAGGCAAATAAATCACTTTAACTCTTAATGTCTTAGGCAGTTTTCTTAAAACTATAGATTGTCAAATAAATTCTGTAGTTTATTGGTAAGGAGGATTTCCTCACTGGAAATTTATATTAATGAAATCAAAAGCCTGGTAATTTTTTTTAATTGAAAAAAAATGCTAGACCATAAGCTCAGCAACTTACATATAATAGGAACTTACTAAGCTAAGAAATGCCTTAAATTCATTAGTATTGATAAGCATTACTAGCTTCACATGGCAAACTTAAGGAGCAAGGTTTATGTTCGGGGTTCCTCTTTGTCGGTCCTCACCAATTTCTCCTAATTGCAGAGGGAGTGGCTCAAGAGAGATTGTGAAAATTTCAGTATTGGCTTTTGTACCTCTGAAATCTGCCACTACAAACCAGGGCTTGAGTTATTGTCTGTTGACTCTCTTTTCTTAAGAAAGTGGTGTAGAAAACATTAATAATGCAGATTAAACTTAAAATGTGTTGTGCATTTTGGAGAGTCAATTATTAAACATTTGCCAACATACAAGGAGACAAACAGATGTGCCAGTAAATAGAGCTTTGGGTCTGGTATATGAGTTCAAATCTGATCTCAGACACTTACTAGCTGTATAACTTTGGGCAGGTAACTTAACCCTGTTTGCCTGTTTCCTTATCTGTAAAATGAATCGGAGAAGGAAATGGCAAACCACTCTAGAATCTTTGCTAGGAAAACTCCCAAAAGGGGTCACGAAGAGCCGAACACAATTGAAAGGAGTAAACAGTATATACTCCATTTCTAATATATTTCTAAAATGCCCAGAATCCTCAGAATGATTCCTGGATTTGCTGGCATTATATTATCAGGAACTCTCTCCTTCTGCTCTCCCTTCCAAACAAAACTTAGTCCTACAAACTTAAGGCTCTGATCTCATCTAAGGAATGGCATTCATTATCATTCATATCAAGTAGTCTGTTAAATTTGTTAGCTAGCTACAGAAGGCTGGTCTTCCAAAGTCATCTAAAGTCTCATCTCAATTAATCTTTCTAAAGCCCTTCAAGAGTCCCTCTAATTTTAGAAATTTCAGGATGGTTGAAGAGAGATACTGAATTCTCAGAGTCTCATTTCCTTGAAAAGCATTTTCATCTAGTTCTTCAAAATGAAATCTTCCTTCTCTCATAGAAGGGCCACCCTCTGAAGCAAACCATCTAAAACCTGAATCAAAGGCCAAATTCCCAAATAATGCACCAAATCTAGGGAAAAGCATCCAGTCAAAAACAATTTAATAAAAGTGAAAATGAAATATTCCAAAGAAGTCAGAAGCAATAGCCAACAGGATAAGAGGTAAAAAGAAATAAACAAACCAGGAAATGCTTTAATTCCACTAAAAACAAAAGAGTGGACCAACCTCTTATGTGGATCTATTCTCTGACAAAGACTTTTTTTTTTTTGGTCCAGACTGCACAAACATAAGGAAGTCCCTGTGTGACGATTCTTTCTGCGAAAACAGATCAGTATATCATCTGCAACCTAAAGTCTTAGAGTGTTCCAAGGACACTGAGAGATTATCCTCTGTGGCACAGCTCATAGGCCTTAGGAGTAGAATTATAGTGAATCTGGGTCTTCTTCAGTGGAAGTCCAGCACATGCTTTGGGGAAAATGTGGAAGGAGCATTTCCTCAGGAGAAAGGAATTGAGAAGTCCTCTGGGTATATGATTTAGAGATTAATCTGTGTACCTTGAAGATAATTCATTTGTTTTTCTTTATATTAAAGGGTAAATTAGAAACAAATGAATGAAAAAGAAGAAAACAATACAAAAGCAATTTACAAAGGAAAATAAGTGCATATCCTGGATCTTGGAACAAGCTGCTGAAGGCAGCAAGTGCAATTCCTAAACAAGAATGAAAATAATTGACACATTTAAAGCATTTTACAGGCATTCTTCTCATTTGAACCTCATCAATCATCCACAGTTTTGTCATTCCTATTTTATAAATGAGGAACCTGAAATGATCCAGTGGTCAGTGACTGAAGTAGAATTCAATACCCAGTTTTATCTGGCTTCCCAAAGAGAGAGGGAGAGCACTTCAGCCCTTTATCTTTTTTTTTTTTTTTTCAATTGAGACTTGTGCTTCTTTTAGCTCTTTACTTAGGAGAGAAATTCTGCCCTGTAAGGGATGGGCTGCCCGTCAGGACAGGGATGAATCTAACAACAACTTAATAACTCAATCACAAAACTAGTCCTGCAGTGTGTGGAGGCCGCATTTACTGTCCTTTAGGGCCATAAAAAACCCTAGCCCTGGGTTCCCAAGTGAACTGTTTATAGATCTTGATTTACACAAACACAAGTCTATTAAATATGAGCCCAACAGATTTGGGGAAATTCAGAGACATAAAAATAGGGAGAAGGAGAGCCAGGAGAGAAGTAAGATTCTCATGCCAAGCAGTAAGGTGGGCATTTTATTCTAAGCATTTCTGGGCAACTCTGGTAATTCATAGTAGCAGAAAAAAGGGGAGATATCTGGTATAAATTATAACGGACCAGAGCTTCCCAAATAGCTCTTCCTGTTCCTTTAATTGTATGCGCATTCCTATAATTAATCATAGGAATGTTTTAAAATTTTAGTAATATTTCTTTGTTCAGTAAATATATATATATATAGATATTATATATGTATGACATTTGTGAAACAGGTATATACCTGTGTGTATGTATGTGGACTATACATATATGTGCACATACATGTATATTATATATACTTATGTTATATATGTGTGTATATGTGTGTATGTGTGTGTATATACATACATGTTAGAGAAGAAATGTTTTCCCCTAGCAGGATAAAAGACTATATGGGCATGTTTTCTTCAAAGGTTTTGAGGAAATACTGATAAAGAAGATGAGAAAGAAAAGGCAAAAGAATACATTTGACCAAGGGAAACCTGCAAAGGGAAAGGTCTGGTATGAAGGCTTTGGGCTTATAGGTACCTTTTCTAGTAATGAAACTGCTCTGGGTATAAACAATGTTTGCAGACCTATAGTACATAACATAGAACCATTCTTATTCCCCAGACATCACCAGCGACCAACACAACACTGCCACTGCACGGTGTCATAAAGGTGTTTTATGTGTATTGTATATCTTACTGAAACCTCACGTTCCCGGGTCCATTGCCATCATCTAATAGTATAGGACAAAGACCAATGTCCAACTCTGAGAAAGAGGGAAAATTGCAAAAATGACCCTAACCTCTCTGATGGACTTCACTTTCAAAGGTTTGGCCAATTCTCCAGGATGGATCAGGTCCCACTGTGGTCGTGACAATGCTATTTCCTCAGGCGGATAGCAAAACTTTCCAATGGAGGAAGAAAATACGATAGCATTGAAGCTCTCAGAGAGATTGCTTTGGCTGGTGGATGCTTCTCATTAAAGCTCAAGATTTATTGTAAAATTTTAAACTTATAACTGGGTAAATATTGAAAGCTCATGTGTGTAAGAGTGTATGTATATGCACAATATCAATTCAAGAGGACGTGCCACTTTTTGCAGAGAAAGGCAACAAATGATTGAGGAAAATTCTCCCCCACCTGCAGTGAAACTCCTTTCTCATTTAGGTATATCTAAATTCCAACCATCCTTTAAAATCAAGCTAAAGACTCCCCTTTAATTAATACTATTCTTTCTGGAAAAGCTGGTCCTTATTTGTCCTATATCTTCAATAGCCCATTTGCTCTGACTTTCTTGTCCAAACCATTTATTTCCTTGCAAAATAAATCAGTCTCCACTTTGAGCCTCAGTTTTTTCATCTGTAAAATGAGAGGATTGGACAAGATTCTTCTAAGGATCCTTACAGTTCTAAAGGTACGATTCAGTGGCTCTATAGTATAACCTTCATACAATATATGCTCTTTTTTGAGGTGAAGATTGTCTTATTTGTATTTATTTCTCCAGGCATAGGACATGGTCCATTGCAAGTACTTAATAAATGCTTAATAAATTAATCAATCCAACCATTCATTCATTTCATTGGGCATTCTCTTTATATTTTAATTATGTTGTTATATGCTTCACAGAACTATGCTAATAAAATTGAGGTAACAAAAAAGAGGTAAAATGAGTTGTCCAAAGTCCCAAAGATACCGAATGGCAAAATCAGGATTTTTTCATTTATGTATGTATATATATATGTATACATATATATACACACACACATATATATATACATATATATAATACAAACACACACATATATCATACCTATTTATACATATATACCCACACACATGTATATATATGTGTGTGTATGTATGTATGTATATACATATATACATGCATATATAGAGATAGGCACACATATACATGTACATGTATATATGTATGCATATGTCTTATGTCCCAGCTAGACTGTAAGCTTCTTGATGGTAGAAATTGTTTCTTAAAATTTTTTGTATCACCAGGGTTTTTTTTTTGGGGGGGAAGGAAAATTATATATCTTGAGGTTGGAAAAAAAGGAAGGAGAATAAATAGTTTAAAACACACTTTCCTCAAGGAATGGACACCCTGAAAAATAGAATGGAATAAATAGAAATCATCAAGAAAATGAGATCCCCCCCACTTCAAACAATTAGAATTTTAGAAAAGTTAAATATGCTAGACCTAGTAATAATTCAGTAATTACTAAATGGGAATCAAAAGGAATATACCTACTACTCAGCTATATAGAATAGTTTTATAACTACTGATTGATTGTATTCTAGGGCAAAAAGTCTTTATAAACTACTGAAAATTAGAATATACAGAAAGGAAATACCTTTTTGTGGGATAGATTTTATTTTTTAATATATTATATATTTTATTAAAGATTTCCCAATTATATACACAAAAATTTTAGCATTCATTTTTAAAATTTAGAATTTCAAATTCTCTTCTTCTCTCTTGCCTCTACCCAATCCATTGAGTAGGCAAGTAATGTGATCTCAATTATACATGTGAAGTTATAAAATACATTGTTTCCATGCTAGCCATGTTACAAAAAATATACACACAAACAAAAAATTAAGTTTTTAAAAGTATGCTTCAATCTTCATTAATTCTCTCTTTAGAAGTGAATAGTTTTTTGTCAATAATAGTTATAAAAATGATAAAAAGATGAATTCAATCATTGCATCTGACTTTCTTGTCCAAAACATTTATTTCCTTGGGAAATAAATCAGTCTCCACTTTGAGCCTCAGTTTTATATATTATACTATACAAAAGGTACGAACTCTGGTGCTTATATATTTTGGCTTATTCTTCAGTTATTTCAATGGATCATAGACAAGAATACTGTCTTCACACATTCTCAGCCTGTGCAATTTTTGTCAAGATCTTCCCAAAAATTCCCCATAAAGGATCTATCCAACATAGGTCTTCTAATTTTTTTACTATATCATAGATACCAGTGTCATACTTGGGCTGTCCATCTCTTATCAATAATTCAATACCTGAACAGGCTACTTCCTTTTCCAATCACAAATAACCCTATTGATACCTTTTATACTATTTCTCATGAATAAGCCATCACTAATAATATGTTGCATAAATTTTGCACCTAGAATACTCTGATCCAGCAGTGTTTCTATTAGGTGTGTATTCCAAAGAGATCATAAAAGAGGGAAAAGGACCCACATATATGCAAAAATGTTTGTGGCAACCTTTTTTATAGTGGCAAGGAATTGGAAAAACTGAGTGGAACTCCATCAGTTGAAGAAGTGCTGAATAAGTGATGATATATGATTATTATTGTTCTATAAGAAATAATCAGCAGGACAATTTTGGAGAAGTCTGGAGAGACTTACATGAATTGATGCTAAGTGAATTGAGCAGAACCAAGAGATTATTGTACATGGCAACAACAAGATTATATAATGATCAATTTGGATGGATGTGGCTCTTTTCAACAATGAGATGATTCAGGCCAGTTTCAATAGTCTTGTGATGAAGAGAGCCATCTACACTCAGAGAGAGGACTGTGGGAATTGAGTATGGATCACAACATAGTATTTTCACTCTTTTTGTTGTTGTTTGCTTGCATTTTGTTTCCTTTCTCATTTTTTATCTGATTTTTCTTGTGTAGCATGATAAATTGTAGAAATATATATAGGAGAATTGTATATGTTTAACATATATTGGATTACTTGCCATCTAGAGGAGGGATTGGGGGGAAGAGGAGAAAAATTTGCAACACAAGGTTTTGCAAGGGTCAATGTTGAAAAATCATCCATGCATGTGTTTTGAAAATAAAAAGCTTTAATAAAAAATGACTTTAGATGAGGACAAAAAAAATTTTGCACCTATATCTACCAGGCATCTTTTCATTGTTTTTTATATTATCAGTAATTTTGAATCATTTGAGATTGTGGTGTTCTATGATTTACAGTCACATGGCATTCACATGTAGCATCATTGTAAAAAATATCAATGTCAAATAAGGTTGGCTTTGTTTCAGCAACCACCTTGAATTTGTTAGAAACCTTGTATAGTTTCTCATGTCTTACTTACATATACACACATGCATACACATATATGCCTGTGTGGATAGAAAAATATATACAGCACATACATATGTGTACAACAAATATACACATATATGCATATGTATATGTTATATACAAACAAATAGACTAACACAATGGTTTGTCTAACTACGTGCTATTTATTATTCATTCACTTTGCTATTTTGCTGTGGATGGCTTGAATATCTCTTGAATGATGGGGGATTTCATTGAGAATATTCTATACTGGCCCAAAATATAACTTTGGAATTAAGATTAGGGTTATCTCTACAAAAGTAACCACACAAAAGCTTTCAAAGGGAATATTTTCTCTTTATATATTTCACAATTCTTTCACTTATGGTTTCTTCTTAGATTTTTCCCAGGTTATATTCTTTTGGGTAGGAATAAATACTTGAAATTCAGCAATAGAGAGGTAATACCTCCATCACAAATGAAAGTTCATTGATCTTTGAGCAGGCACAATGTTGTTAATAAAGATTGTCACTTAAAAATAATGACCTAAAAACAATCTTTTTTGACGGTCTGGTGTTGAGATGAAAACATAGATACTGACTTAAAATGAGACTATAGTGAAAATAAACAGGAAAAAATTAAGTGATATCTATTAATCTGTGCATATATATGTACATATAAACATTCTGATAGGTAGTAGAAAGATATATTATGTATATACTGTAAGACAGAAGAATTTGTTCTGGAATAAAATCTGGGAAAACTTTCTTATCAGATATATTCATCACTGATAAAGTATGTCTAAAACTTAGGGATCATAGATTTAGAACTAAAGAAGACTTTAAAGGTCAAGGAACATTACATAGACTATGAATTTGTTTATTTGCTTGTTTTTTAATTGCAGGTCATCTTTTATCCAGGGAGTTAAATTTTAAGATAGGCAACCATTAGCAGTCATCAAAACTACTTGGTATTGGCTAAGAAATAGAGAGTTGATCAGAGGAATAGGTGAGGTTCACGAGACACAATAATCAATGACTATAGTAATCTAGTGTTTAATTAACCCAAAGATCCTATCTTCTGAGATAAGAACTCACTATTTGATAAAAATTGCTGAGAAAACTGGAAAACAGGATGGCAGAAATGAGGCATTGACCAGCATCAAATACCAAGATATAGTCAAAATGGGTTCAAGTGATACTATAAGCAAATTCAAATCCATGGAGAATGAAGTAACTTTTGGTTAAAGAACTAGAGTACATTATGAAATACAATATGAATAATTTTGATTATATTAAACTAAAAATATTTTGTATAAACAAAGCCAATGCAGACAAGATTAGGAGGGAAGCAGAAAACTAGGGGAAAAATTTTTTACATCCAAAGGTTCTGATAAAGGTCTCATTTCTAAAATATACAGAGAAACAGCTCAAATTTATAAGAATATAAGCCATTCCCCAATTGATAAATGATAAAAAATATAAACAAACAATTTTCAGATGAAGAAATTAAAACAATTTCTAGTCATATGAAAAATGCTCTAAATTACTATTGATCAGAGAAATACAAATTAAAACAACTCTGAGGTATCATTGTACATCTCTCAGATTGGCTAAGATGGCAGGAAAAGATGATAAATGTTGGAGGGGATGTGGGAAAACTGGGACATTAATACATTGTTGATGGAACTGTGAAATGATCCAACCATTCTGGAGAGCAATTGGGAACTAGGTCTAAATGTCTATCTGTGCATGCCCTTTGATCCAGCAGTGTCTCTACTGGGTTTATATCCCAAAGAGATCATAAAAAAGGGAAAAGGACCCACATATGCAAAAATGTTTGTGGCAACCCTTTTTGTAGAGGCAAGGAACTGGAAACTGAGTGGATGCCCATCATTTGGAAAATAGCTGGATATGTTATAGTATATGAATATAATGGAATATTATTGTTCTATAAGAAACAATTAGCAGGATGATATAAGAAAAGGCTAAAGATATTTCCATGAACTGATGCTAAGTGAAGTGAGTAGAACCAATAGAACATTGTACACAGTAGCAACAGAATTATGCAATGAACAATTCTGATGGATATGGTTCTTTTCAACAATGAGGTGATTCAGGCCATTTCCAATAAACCTATGATGGAGAGAACATCTACACCTAGAAAGAAGACTATGGAGACTGAATGTGGATCACAACAATATTTCCCCCTTTATGTTGTTTGCTTGCTTTTTGTTTTCTTTCTCATTTTTTTCCTTTTTGATCTGATTTTTCATATGCAGAATGGTAAATGTGGAAATATGTATACATGTTTAACATATATTTGATTACTTGCCATCTAGGAGAGGAACAAAAGGTTTTGCAAGAAAGGGTGAATGCTGAAAACTATCATTGCATATATTTTGAAAATAAAAAGCTATTTAAAAAATAAAATAAAATGCTTGCCTAACAATAGACAAGCATTGATGTGGATGGGTAGAGGAGAGAAAACATCTAGATATCCCCCACAATATCTTTCAGTAATTTTAAAGATTAATGACTGTCTTTCTTATTTTACCAGGAAAAACCATCAAGTACAGGCAGCCATTATCATCAATAGACAAGCCCCCTGGTAAGATGGCTCACAAATGATCATAGAGAAAACATTATAGAAATCAGGTCCCCAGAGCAAGCAGAAAGAATTACTCATAAAGAGCCAAGAGGTTTAAACTCCTGCAATCATGCATGTTACCTGAATTATTTTGGTCAACATATATCCATAATATCACAAGAGTCAGAGAGTTCTTTAAAATGGGAATTTCTTTTATATACAAAGAGTATACAAATTGGAAATTTTTAAATGACATCTCTTCCCCTTTCATTAGGGTATATAGGAATGATAAATTCCATTTCCATGACTAAAATAGAGATGTCACTCAAATGACTTACAATTATAGCCTATATGGTATTCTTGTAAGACACTTCCATCTAGTGGCCAATGTGAGGACAAAGAAGCAGATGGTTTTCCTTAATATTACCTCATTAATTTAGGCTCATTTTTAACAAAAGAATGTTATTCAAAGGATTTTATACCCACTAATAGTATCAAATATAGTCTGATCAAATACAGTTTGAAGACAATTCTTTAAGTTTTCCATGAGGGAAAACTAGATAGGTTATTCAGAAGCACAGAATCTGATATGTTGTTTTTTTTTTCCCCCCTAGATCTGGAATGCCATTGGTATAAGAAACTCTAAGGAAATAAAATTCCCCCTACTAACGTAGATCTGTCATTGTTCTATATTCTGCTTCTTGGAGAGATCTTTGAGACATTGGGGATAAATGACTTGATGAAGGTCACAGTTAGTATTTGTCAAAGGTAGGATTTGAATCTAGGTCTTCCTGGTGTTAATTTTGTCTCTTAGTTTACTATATGCGTTGTTGCCTGGCACGTAAGAGCTACTTAATGCATGTTAAATTAATTGAACCAGAGTCTGAAAAGTAGTAATATTAAAAGTATGAAGATAACCATAAGCCAACATACCAAAATTTCTAGCTCATAACTAAAGCAGTATTCAAAGGAAAATTATAGCTTTAATATGTATTTTATAATTTAATCTTAGTGATTTAAAGATATACATTAACAAAATAGAGAACATAATTTGAAGAAACAATTTGAAAAACTGTAAAATCAAGAAGTAAAACTTAGGTAAAAAGAGGAAATCCTGGAAATTAGAAGAGAAAACAAACAAACCAAAAAAACTCTAAAGATTTGATAAGTTCAAAAATTGGTTCTTTGAAAAAAAACTAATAAAGAAACCTTTAGCTGGCCTAATCAAAAAGAAGAGAGAAGGAAATCACACAACAAAATTAAATAGCAAAAGTACAAGAAGAGAAGGAAAAAATAACCAGAACTTCCTTATCCATAAACACTAGAAAAACTGAGTACTAAAGGAAATTGAGGATTATCTACCTAAAAGCAAAATGCTCAAATTAACAGAACAAGAAACAGAGTTGGGTTTTTTTTGGAAGTTATATAAATGAAGATCTCCTTTGGGGAAAGGGCAATGAATATCTTGCATTTATAAGTGGCTTTACATTGGACCTTGTAGCAGGGATGATTGAATTTACCTAATCTCATGGGACCACACACAGCTAACCAGAAGCTCAAAAGTTCAGTGGAATGAATCAGTGGTCTGGTTATTTTTGTAAGCAGCAAATACAAAAGAAAGTCCATTTTGGTATCAGGAAGGTCCTTATTCTCATATCCTTGAGAAAGGAGAGCTCCTAATGTATTTATGTGGCTCAAGGTGCGGGGAAAGGAACCTCAGTCAATTTAACTGAGAAATGCTACGCATGAGCACATAAACTCTTGTGTTTGGAGGAAATACTCTTTGGGTCTAGCTTGTCTATTGGGCTGCACAGTCTCTCTGCCTTCTTGCTTTCATCACTGTCAGCAGTTGGCACAAGAGCACATAATAAGTACCATACCACTTTTACCTGCCCCTGAAGTTCTAGACACATGAATGAACCATTCTCAATTGGATTTGCCCTCAATTCACAATGGCACTTGAAAACGTTAGCAGAGAGAAGAAAAAGAGAGAGGGAGAGGCTTAAATTTATTTACTTTTAACTTTTATTTATGCCTTATGCTTTTTATATCATGGTTAATTTCTCCAACTATACTTCCACCACCATTTCCTTTGAATCTCCCTTTGTAACAAAGAAAAAAAAAATTTTATTTGCAAAACATATGTATGGGTAATTCTTCAACATTAACCCTTACAAAGCTTTCTGTTATAAATTTCCCTCCCCTACTCCCCACCCCTCCCGTAGATGGCAGAATATCCATTACATGTTAATTAGTAACAAAGAAAAAATTAAGCAAAATTGACAAAGGACAGTGTACACAGCATTCTATAGCCATCACCCCTTACCTTTTTTTTCTAAAAAAAAAAAAAAAGAAGTATAACATTAGAGGGACCATCTAATACAACATCTTCCTTTAACAGATGATAAAACTGAGGTCCAGGAAATCTAAGCAATATATTCAAAGTCACAAAAGTAAGAAGTGTGCTGCATCCCATTTGTTTTTCTGGGCCTAGATTATTCATTGTAATAGATTTTAATTTAATTATCATTACTTCTTGTTTTCATTTGCATTATTGAAGTCATTGTGTAAATTATTTTAAAAATAATTTTTAAATCTAATTTATTAATCTTTTAGGTTTTATGTTGAATTTAGGTTGGTCCTGAAATATAGAGAATTTGTTTGAAGATGGCTGGTTTTTAACAGGGCTTCTTAAACTTTTCCTAGTTGTGACTCCTTTTTGCTAGAGAAATGTTTATGCAATTTCAGGTATACAGGTATAGAAAACAGGTATACAAATCAAACATTTATTGATATTAAGTCATAATTTTGCAACCCCCACATTCTGTTATATGACCCTATGTGGAGTTGAAACCCACAGTTTAAGAAGCTTTGGTTTATAAGATATAAAGCTTCCATTCATTTTCATCATATCCTAAGTAACTGCTTATTTGAAGAAAAAAAAATTTTACATCTCCTAACTGACAATAACATATTTGAAAAGCAAATTGGGTTATCTGACCCTGAGTTTGCTAAATGAATGATATTTGACTATCCCAATGGGCATTACACAGAAAAAATAAAATAAGGTACAAGTATCTTAAATATGCAAATTAAAAGGTTTTAGGGTTTTTTAAATGAGGCCAATTTTCTAATACTTTCCATAGTGAGTGCTTTGGATTATTCAACAAATTTGTAAACATAGAGTTTAGTGCAAGATGTCATTAGTGCAGAAGATAAACTGCAGTTGAAGTCTCAGTAAATATTTTAAAGTCTATGCATATAGCATCCATTTCTTAAACAGCCTGTTTAACTGCCCCCACGCTTTCCAAAGCAACTCTTGCCTTTTATGTAAGTGTTCTGACAAGGGAAGTTACTAGGTTCAATACTAGCCACCCAAGAGAGCTATTATCTTCTTGTAATTTTCTATCTCTGTCTACTGCCAGCAAGTCTTAGAGATACTTCTCATGCTGTCTGGACTTGTATCAAGGAAATGCCAGAATGAGGAGATAGGTAAACCTCTATAAGGGTATTTGGTTTCTATATAGGAATGGCTCTTTTGACAGTCCATTGACAGAAATGGCCATCAGTTTATTAGAGGAGTGGATGTCAATGTTGTAATTATGTCTTATTCTTTTCATAGTACTTATTTTTTTAAATTTGGCCATATTCCAGTTCAACACTATTCTATTGTTATGCAACATTATTTGAAAAATTTTTATAAAAAGATTTTTTAAAGAAATGTAAATAAAGACACTAAGCAATTTCTATAAAGTCAGTTGTATACCAGGAAACACTGCATTTAGCTATAGCAATCAAATTTATTCTGATGAATCCTGATTTCACAGAGATAAATAGATTTCCTATTTGGTTGGTGAAAGCAGCTACTGCTCAAAGCAGACATCCTCAAAGCCCCCTACAAAAGTTTTATCCTTTAACCTTGTAAAAGTACCCAGGCTTGAAAAATCAAGATTGTAGTACAATTTCACCAAAAATATACCTGATGAACAGGGGCAAATCACTTATGTAGCTTGTTTCCAACTTAAATTGTTGTGAGTGAAGCACTTTGTAAACTAAAAAGTGTTAGACAAATGTGAGCAATTATTAATACAATTATTGGCATCATCCCAGAGATGATGCTCCCAGAGAGCAAACTTGATGTAACAGAGATGTAAACTCAGACATGGGAAGACCCAGGAAGTCTCGCTTCTGAGACATACAGCATGTGTGATCCTTTCTAAGTACTCAAAACTCTTTACAACTTTAAGGTTCAGAGAAGGTGCCCACTTGCATTGGCTCTATCAATGAAATCTCAAGTGTAGTCTCTAATTCTATTGTTTTATTATTATTACAATTATTAATCAATCAGCAATTTAACAAAGCATTTGTTAAATGTTTTTTATGTGTCCATCACAGTGAAAGCACTGGGGATGTGAAGAAAGGACAAAAGTAGTCCTTGTCCTCAAGAAGCTCACATTCTAATGAAGGAGATGTATGGATTAATAACTGAGTCTAATGGGCTATTTTCAACAATGAGGTATTTCTTTTTTCTTTGGCAATTGGGCTTAAGTGACTTGCCCAGGGTCACACAGCCAGGGAATGTTAAGTGTCTGAGACCAGATTTGAACTCAGGTCCTCCTGACTTCAAGGCTGGTGCTTTATCCACTGTGCCACCTAACTGCCCCAACAATGAGGTATTTCAAAGCAATTCCAATAGACTTGGGATGGAAAATGCAATCTCCACCCAGAGAGAGAACTATGGACATAGAATGTGGATCAAAACATAATATTTTTTACCTTGTTGTTTGTTTGTTGCTTGTTTTTTTTTCTATTTCTTGTGTTTTTTTTCCACTTTTGATCTGATTTTTCTTTCGCAGCATGATGAATATGAAAATATGTTTATTTATTTATTTATTTTTATTTTATTTTATTTGCAAAACATATGTATGGGTAATTCTTCAACATTAACCCTTACATAGCTTTCTGTTACAGATTTTCCCCCCCAGCTCCCCACCCCTCCCCTAGATGGCAGGATATCCACTACATGTTAATTATGTTAAAATACTTGGCAAATCGAATCTATGTATACATATTTCCAAACTTATCATTGTTGTGCAAGAAAAATCGTATCTACATAAAAGACATATCAGATAAAGGAAACACAATGTAAGCAAACATCAATCAAGAGTATGAAAATGTTATGTTGTAGTCCACATTTCACATCCCTCTCTCTGGGTGTATATGGCTTTCTTGAGTGAACAATTGGAAGTGGTTTGAAACATTTCGTTGTAGAAGGGAGCCATGTCCATCAGAATTGATCGTCATATAGTATTGCTGTTGCCGTGTATAATGATCTCCTGGTTCTGCTCATTTCACTCACCATCAGTTCATGCAAGTCTCTCCAAGCCTCTCTGAAATTGTCCTGCTGGTCATTTCTTACAGAGCAATAATATTCCATAATATTCATATACCATAATTTATTCAGCCATTCTCCAATTGAAGGGCATCTATTCAGTTTCCAGTTTCTAGCCACTACAAAAAGGGCTGCCACAAACATTCTTGCACATGTGGGGCCCTTTCCTTCCTTTAAGATTTCTTTGGGATATAAGCCCAATAGAAATGCTGCTGGGTCAAAGGGTATGCACAGTTTGATAACTTTTTGAGCATAGTTCCAAATTGTTCTCCAGAATGGCTGTATCTGTTCACAGCTCCACCAACAATGCATCAGTGTCCCAGCCTTCCCACATCCCCTCCAACATTCATCATTAACTTTTCCTGTCATTTTAGCCAATCTGACAGGTGTGTAGTGGTACCTCAGGGTTGTCTCGATTTGCATGAAAATATGTTTAGAAGAATTGCTCATGCTTAAACTATATTTATTGTATAGATTGCTGTCTTGGGGAGAGAAGAGGGAGAGAGAGAAAAGAAAATTTGGAACATAAAGTTTTGCAAAGGTGGATGTTGAAAACTATCTTTGCATGTATTTGGGAAAATAAAATACTATAATTAAACAAATAACCATGTCTATCAGTAAAAAGAGGATGATGTGGCCTGCCCATCCCAACCTCTCAGAGATCTTAAGTATAAAACAAATCATGGATGGATAAGGAGAATATTGGTGGTACAAGGACAAATATTTTTAAAAGGAAAAATAAAGCAAAGCAAAAATTATAATATCATAAGAGGGAAATAGGGGAAGTGGAGAGGGAGGAACAGAAGGAGTTGGAGGGAAGGGAAGAAGGAATGGGAAAGGAGAAAGAGGAGAGGGAAAGTAAGAAAGGGAAAGGGAGGGAGAGAGAGAGGAAGAGAGAGAGATGATACTAGCAGAAAACAAAGTGATTTTTCTACTGCCTGCCTAAGATCATCTCTAAATAGATATCCCAGTGATACCTTAAATCCAACATGTTCCAAACCCGTTGGTTGGTTGTTCTTCATGTACAAAGACAAACAGAATGACACCACTATGTCAGGATTAAGGTACCATTTATTTGACAGTGGCTGCTTTCACCAATAAGAGCTTAGAAGGCTCTGCCACAGGTTAGGCATTAATAGTCCATGTGAACATGTATTTCTGTTCATAGCAATGACGCTCTCCCCATCACTTAGACCAAAATTCCGCCATGATTCCTTTCCTATTCTATGGAGTAATGTAGAAGGAGACTGAAAGATTGGACATAAGCAAGTTTGACCCATGCTTTTCTTGTTATCATTTAGCAATTGTCCAAGGTCAACTCTTCCTCAGTAACAAGCGATCAAATGGCAGAAATTTCTGCACATTCTAATTATGCCTCCAGATCCAGAAATAAGCCCCCTATAACTGCTCTATACTTACTACCACGTGCCAACATTTTGCCTTCACACAAAACTTTTAACTTTTGCTGCTCAGATCTTCTTCACCATTACCAAAAGCATACAATAAGCTCTGTTTGCAAAAAGCCCCTACTAGGGCTAGACAAAATGAGCTAAGAAGATGTGCTTCTTGCCTTCTAGGAATTTACAATCTATCTCAGTCTTAAAATAAAAGCTCACATTATATAGTGTTTTAAAGTTTGCATAGCACTTTACAGACATGATTTTATTTGAACTGCATAGCAGCCCTGTGAAGGAGATACGTAGGTATTAGTATTCCCATTTTACAGAAGAGGAAACTGGCAATTTAGTAGATTGCCCATGACCACACAACTAACTAGTACATATTAGAGTGGGATCCAAGCATAGGCCTTTCTGATTAGAAGTACAGCACTTTTATCTACTGTATTACACTGACTCCCTTAAATATGAAGGTTTTTTTTTTAAAATACAGATCCCAATCAGGCTAATCTGCAACAGACAATAAATAATATAGTCAGTCAGTGCTGTACCTACAAGGTAATGAATGGGCCTTTGCCACACAGCATGATGAAGCTCTGAATTTCTCCACTAGTCCTTGTCCTCTTATTTGTACCATTATTCATTCAATATTGAATACAGATGAGAACATATGTATCAGTATTGTGAAGACAAATGCAGCTGGAACACATTGTGAATAATGGAACCACAGCACACCTATGATGGAGATGAAAGATTTGGAACTGCTCATATTCATTCATGATTCATTCAAAAAGTATTCATTAAGTGCATGTTAAGGGCAGAGGACCATGCTAGGTATGAGCTGGGGGTGGGTGGGTGATGGGGAGATTCAAAGTTTAGATGAAACACTGTCACTGTCCACCTGGAATTTAAAAGTCACAAAGAGGGACAATTCAAAGTCAATAATAATTACAACATAGGCTGCATATATACCTAATAACGTAGTTTGTGAAATCCAAGGGGAACAGTCAGGAAGCAGGGAGAATCAAGGATGGTCTCATGGGTATTTAATAGGCAAACAAGGTAGAGGTAGGCACAGGGAACACTGTGAGCCAACAAGTTGAGGGAGAATGTTCACAGAACAAAGAAGAGACCAGAGGAGACCAGTCTGACAGAAGTAGGGTATGCATGGAGGGGAACAATATGAGATAAGACTAGAAAGGCAAAGTGGCCCCATATTGAGGAAAGCTTTGAATGTTGGACAAAGGAAGTGAACTTTACTCAACAGGCCAGATGCCAAGGATATTTGAGCAGAAGAGTAGGTATCAACAGGTGAGAAAAATTATGGAAACTTTTTGTGGTAGCAAACACTCTGCAAACAGAGTGGGAGCCGCTTCTTTGGGAAATGCTGAGCAATTGGTATATATGAATGTATACATATAGTGTAACAATATTATTACATTGTTATACTATATGTAACCATAAGTATGAATTACATAGCATTAGGTAGCTTCATTAGCTACATAGTAAGACTCATGCAAAATGATGCAGAACAAAGAGGAACCAAAAATAAATTATTATTCACAAAATGAAAACAAGAATATAAAGGAAAACACTAAAAGACAACAGATTTTAATATTAATACAATAACCTGCCATTACTATAATCAATCAATAAATATTTATCAAATGCTTACTATGTGCCAGGCACTATGTTTAAAGGTGCAATATTTTTCCATCCTCTTAAAAAGAGGTGGTGGACTACAGATATGGAATGAGACACACAGGAGCTATCAGACATTCTACAATACTAATATAACCTATTTGCAAATAGTTGTTTTTCAAATTTTTCTTTTATATCTGTGGGTTCCTCCATAGCAGGGGCTGACTTTTATCTTTCTTTGTTTCTTTAGAATTTAGCACATAATAAGTGCTTAATAAATATTTATTGACTAACTTTTTTGTTATGTCAGTTTAGCTTGCTTGACTTAGCCTTTTTATTTATATGGGACTTCCCTATGGGAGTTAGGGGAATGCCGGGAAGTACAGCAATGTCTTTAAAAGTATCAATAAAAATAGTTTTTTATGAAGGTTATTCTGGAGAAAGCTTTCAACTAATTGGAGAGGGCAGTAGCTCACTATTACTTCTAGTATCACATAGAGATCTTGATTTGGTATTTAAAGCTCTTCATAACCTGGCCCTTACTTACTTTTTTGGTTCATTGGGCTATACTGGCCTGCTAACAGTTTCTTAGGCAACATCCCATCTCTCCCCTCTGTGAGTGCTTTTGCATTGCTTGATTCTCATCCCTAGGATGCTCTCCTTCCTCATCCTCCTCTTACCTTTCTTCACTTACTTCAGGTCTCAGCTACAGCACTATCTTCTGGAGGAGACCTTTCTCTGTTTCCCAGCTGCTAGTCCCTTCCCTCAGACTACCTCATACTTTCTCTAAATAGATTTTGTTTATATTATTTATTATTAAATATTGTTTATATCTTTTATTTATGTCTTATCTTATTTAAAATTATTTACAAATCATTCCCCTACATTAAAATACGAGCTCCTTAAAAATGCAAATTGAGATAATCTGAGGTATCACTACACACCTTTCAGATTGGTTAAGAAGACAGAAAAAAAATGACGATAAATGTTGGAAAGGATATGGGAAATCTGGGATTAATACACTGTTGGTTGAGTTGTGAACTGATCCAACCATCTGAATAACAATTTGGAACTATTCCCAAAGGGCTATCAAATTGTGCATATCCTTTGATTCAACAATGTTTTTATAAGGTCTGTATCCCAAAGAGATCATAAAAAAGGGGAAAAGACCCACATGTGAAAAAATGTTTGTAATAGCCCTTTTTGTAGCATCAAGGAATTGGAAACTGACTGGATGCTCATCAGATGGAGAATGGCTGAGTAAGTTTATGATATATGAATGTAATGGAATATTATTGTTCTATAAGAAACCATCAGCAGGATGGGTTCAGAGAGGCCTGGAGAGACTTCCATAAACTGATGCTGAGTGAAGGGAACATTGCACACAGCAACAAGAAGACTATGTAATGCTCAACTCTGATGGACCTGATGGACCTGGCTCTTTCAACAATGAAGTGATTCAGACCAATTCCAGTAGATTTGTGATGGAGAGAGCCTTCTGCATCCAGAGAGAGGACAGGGGACTGAGTGTGGATCACAACATGGTATTTTCACCTTTTATGTTGTTGTTTGCTTTTTTCTTTCTCATGTTTTCCCCTTTTTAATCTGATTTTCTTGTGCAGCATGATAAATGTGGAAATATGTTTAGAAGAATTATACATGTTTAATCTATATTAGATTACTTACTGTCTAGGAGAGGGGAGTGGGGGGGAAGGGAAGGAGAAAAATTTGAAACACAAGGTTTTAAAAGGGTGAATGTTGAAAACTATCTTTGCATGTATTTTTTACTCTGTGTCATTTACTGTTATTGTTAGTACCTCCCTTTTTAAAAGATATTTATTTTCAAAACATATGCATGAATAATTTTTCAACATGAACCCTGGCAAAATCTTGTGTTACAATCCCCTCTTCCCTCCACTCCCCCATAATGGTAAGTAATCCAATAATGGTAGAAATATATGTTAAATCCAATATCTTAGCATGTTTTTTGAAAATAAAAAGCTATTATTAATTTTTTCCATTTATAAAAATATGAGCTCCTTGAGGACAGAGACTGTTTCTGACTTTCTTTGCATAGCTAGAGCTTTACACAATGATTAGCACATGGAAATTACTTACTGCATACTTTTAATTTCCTACCTAACTATACCCCTTTGGACTTCTCCATCATGATCCCAGGGATCTTATCATCAGGAACTTCAGCACCTTACAAGATCACATTAGTCCTTGCTACTTACACTTCATCAAAACCCTGTGATTGGAGGGTGAAGTGAAGATCTTCCAAAATCTTCTTTTAAAGAGTGGACCCAGTTCAGCCATCTCTTCATTTCCCACCAAGCTTCACTCCTTTGAACTTCTCTGTTATGGGAGCCAACCTGCTAATGGCTGCTGGGGATCTAATTCTGACCAGCAGGATAGATCGTGTCATGTGAAAGGACGATAATGATACAAGGAGATGGAATGGCAGTTGCATTGAAAATCTCTAAACCTCTCTCTTTATTCCATTCCTAACACAAAATGTATATAAAAGTTTTTTTAAGTACAGCAAGGCTATTAAAATAAAAACATACATTCTTCCACAAACATTTGTGTCAGTAAATTTGTTTTATAACCTCCAGACAGATATCTGACTTCTCTGGGTTATGTTGATCTTTCTTGGAGTTTGTCAACTCAGAAAGTTAGATAAAGATTACCAAAACATTCCTTTCACTTCTCTAGTGTGCTGTGATTCACAGCTGTGGGGGCTGGGATTCACAGTTATGGGGAGAAAGGGGACTTGGGAGAACCAAGCTGCTCCTTAAAGATGCAGTTTCCTTGAACCTCTTTACAATTTTTTTGGGTTCCACACTCAGCATGACCCTCAACACTTCTCCATCTCCATCTCCATCTCCAGGTGCTTTTTCTCATCCCATCTTGTCACTCCCCATGTTTCAGCTTCCATTTGTGTGTAGTCTTTCCCTATTAACACCAAGAAAACACAGGCAGCTCCACAAGATTCATAAGTGGAACCATTAGTTACAGTTAGTGGAGAAATTTTGAATATTGTGGATAAATTTGCTTACCTTGACAGTAATCTTTCCAGGGAAGTACAATAGATGGTAAGGTAGATGCACTCAACACCAAAGTTAGTTCAGCATTCCCAAGAACACTTGGGAGGTTTTCAAGAAAGTGTAGGAGAGAAGAGGTATTAGACTTCCTACCAAACTGAAGGTCTACAGAACCATTATTCTGACTTCATTATTGTATGCTTTATGAAACCTAGACAGTCTACCAGCACCATGTCAGGAAATTGAATTGCTTCCATTTGAATTGTTTTAGGAAGATTCTGAAGATCACCTGGCAGGATAACTTACCAAACACTGAGGTCCTTGCTTGAGCTAAACTACCAAGGATTCAAATTCAACTACAGAGAACATATTCTATGGACTGGCCACCTAGTTCACATGCCAAATATATGTTTATCTAAAAGAATATTTTATGAAAAACTCACACCAGAGAGGTTATATAAGAAGTTATATAAAGAAACTCTCCAATTCTCCCTGAAGAACTTTGAAATTTACTGAGACATGAGAGACATTGGCAAAGGACCACCCAGCATAGCGTGCCAGCATCAAAGAAGGCACTGTGTTCTTTAAGTGAAATACAATTGTAGTAGCTCAAACAAAATGAAATTAGCGAATTTAGAGACATCTCCACTCCAAATGCTCATATCAACTATTGTGTCTGATCTGTGGTAGAACATCCAAGTTCTTATTGTTCTGATTAGACACCATCAGATGCAGTATACCTTGACTCCAACTTATTGCTATTATTTTGGTCCTCTTTGAGAGCTAGGACAAGCAATCAATCTTTCCCCATCAGATTGTAAGTCTTTTGAGAGCAGAGACTATCTTTCTTTTTGTATTTGGATCCCTGATGCATAGCATGATACCTGGCACATAATAGTTGCTGAATAAATGTTTATTGATTGACTGACTGACTGACTGCTTAATTGGTTTTTAGAGGTAATAAGATCTGTTGCATATCAACTTTTAAAAAGCTAAGTTACTTCTTAGAGGAAATTCTTATAAGATTAATTAAGGCAAAAATGCAAATAAAGTCATAATAAATATATTAACCTATGCTATAATCCTATCATGTATAATATATTCCAGCTGTTTTTGCTTTTACTATATCCACTAACTAATCAGTTAATCAATCAGTAAGCAGTTATCAAATTTTTACTCTGTGCTAGACTCTAGGCTGAGTATTGGGGATTAAAAGAGAAAAGTGAAAGTCTCTGTCCTAGGGAACTTACATTCTAACAGGGGAGAAAATGTATTCATATAAAAGTGTATTTAGAATATATATAAAATGAATCTAATAATTTTTTTGGAGGAGGGCACTATGAATTAGTGGGTTAGAGGCTTCCTAGAAGGTAGGTGAGCTGAACCTTGAAAAAAATCAAGGATTCTAGCAGGTGGAGACAAGGAGAAAGTCCATTCCAGGTATGGTAAGCAGAGCAAAAGCACAGTGCATGAAGTACCTGTGTGAAGCAGCAAATAAAACAGTATGGCTAGATTGTACAATGCGCAGGAATAGAGTGATGTCTAACAAGAATGAAAAGGCCAAGTGGTGAAGAACCTTAAACACAAAATGTAGGAATTGATATCTGATACTCATGGTATCATGAGTGGAACCAATAAAGGCAATTGAGTGGAAGAAGGGAGTTCTGCGATGGTCAGACCTGTGCTTTGAGAAAATCATTTGGAAAGCTGAATGGAGGATGTCTTGGTGTGAAAAGACATTTGAGGGAGGATGATCAATTTGCAGGTGACAGCAATAATCCAGACTAAAGAGAGGATGAGGACCCCAAACCAAGATGGAGGAAAAAATGCCAAGATTTGTAAACTGATTAAATATGTGAGGTGAGGGAGAATGAAAAGTCAAAGATAATCAAGTTGAACAAACTTTCTAGAAAATTCTATTCCCCCAAAATCTATTAATTGAGGTTCTAATATATTTTTGAAATGTCCATGTGATAGTTAGCTAGAGAGATTTCATGTGCATTTCATATCAGCTTTTTGCTTATAAGTCTCTTTTGAAGTCATACATACTAACTACTTCATGATAAAAACGGCAATTCTGCTGATCAGCTGCTGTTGTCAAGCCCATTCACTCAAAAGGAATCACATGGCATTTCTTACACCCAGCCCTCTTCTCAATTTACTCTGCATAGTCAGAAGGGACCATTAGGAGGATAAAATTGATAAATAATAAATAACATATTTACTCAGCAACTTCCATCCCAAAGGATTCTAAAGTGATTTACAAACTGATATATAAATATGCCTTGGGATTGCATTCTCTGCCTCTAAAATGGAGCTGGTCCCACAGTGAAAAGTGACAATCCTTTAATGGTATACAATCCAAATGGGCAGGAAACTAAACCCACTCTATTTAGTTAAAGTTTGCTGCAGAATAGAAATAGAAAATAACCACTGGAGATAGTATTTGACCAAGATGTTTTTTTTAAAAAAAAGTGGCATGGGACTTTAACATTTCAGAGGTAGAGAGGTCTTAGATTGAAGGAAGAGAACTTTCATGATTTTCTGTCTTTTGCTCCTAAAGGGATCTCTCTCTCCCCTTCCCAAAACTTTATTAATTTGACCAGTATTCATCCTTATCCATTAGAGTCTCAGGATTGTTTGCTTGGAGGTCATCAAGCAGAGATTTTACTTTTGAATTCTCTTATTCTGAAATGACCAGGAAAAAAAAAGTGGGTCTTGATAAGCTGAGTGAGGAGGACATCCAAATTTGAGCTATATTTTAGTGCATGTGGAGTTTCATAGAAAACTTGTAGTTCTCTTCTGGGTAGCCAATGTTAGGCTTGCCCAGTAGGAATTACCAGATCTCCATTGGAGAGGGAGAGAAGGAAAAGTAAAGCTTTTTCTGATCAGTAGGATTCTACCAATTTGAGAATCTGCCCTTCAAAGGATTTCTAAGGGCCTAGCCATGTCAGCAGCTTTTAGAAAAAATTACTAAGGACAAAAACTATTTGGAAATGTTGATTTATTATTCCCCAACTGATAAATGGTCTGTATAGGAACAGATAATTTTCAGATGATGAAATTAAAGCTATCTATAGTCATATGAAAAAATGCTCCAAATCACTATTAATTAGAGAAATGCAAATTAAAACAACTTTGAGGTAGCACCTCACATAATTCAGATTGGCTAAAATGACAGGAAAAGATAATGCTAAATGTTGGAGGGGATGTGGGAAAACTGGTACATTAATTCATTGTTGGTGGAGTTGTGAAATAAATGATCTAACCATTCTGGAGAGCAATTTGGAACTATGCCCAAACAGCTATAAAACTGTGAATAACCTTTGATCCAGCAGTGCCAGCAGTATAGTACATCCCAAGGAAATCATAAAGGAAGGAAAAGGACCCACATGTGCAAAAATGTTTGTAGCAGTTCTTTTTATCGTGGCAAGAACTGGAAAATGAGTAGATGCTCATAATTTGGGGAATTATTGAGTAAGTTATGATATATGAAAGAAATGGAATAGTATTTTTCTATAAAAAAGATAAACAAGCTGATTTTAGAAAGGCATGTAAAGATTTACATGAACTGATGCTAAATGAAACAAGCAGAACTAGGAAACATTATATACAGTAACAACAAGATTGTACAATAATAAATTATGAAAGACTTAGTTCTTCTTAGCAGTTCAGTGATTCAAGGCAATCCCAATAAACTATGGATAGAAAATGACATCTGCATCCATAAAGAAAATTATGGAGATTGAATGTAAATCAGCATATGCTATGTTCACTTTTTCCCTTTTTCTTCTGTTTTTTTTTCCCTTGTGGTTTTTCCCTTTTGTTCTGATTTTTCTCTCCCAGCATAAAGAAATGTGTATTTAAAAATTAATGTATGTGTATAAACAGAAAAATAAAACAATTTAAACCTTTAAAAAGGGAAATATTGGTTTTTCAGTATGATATTCTTTGGAAGTTCTTAAGGAAAAAAAGACTTAGGCATTAAATTGGCTAGAAGTTTCTGGTTTAAAGCAGTAAACTGACTTGTGACAATTTAGTAGAACATCTTTGAATTATGTAGGTCACATCATCTCTCAGCAGAGAGTGATTACTGACCCTGAGAAGATAGATGAGCTCTTTAACTCCCAAAGTTAAAGAATTTTTCTGAACTGAAGAAGTTTCTGGAGTTTGATTACTATTATTAGATATTTTTAAGGGCTAGTTTATCATTACTAAGTCTCTAGATGAGCTTATCCACTAATACAGGACTCAAAGGAGCCATCTAGTGATGGCTTCTTATGAAATAGAGAAAAGGTCAGTCTGGTTTGGACCCCCTGGAACTTTTTAGAGATTATTAGGGTAATAATGGAGTCAGGCCTCTAAAAGGACTGTATGTATACATCAGGGCTGACTTTCATAAATTCAAATAAGTCTCTTGGAACATATCAACCTTAAATAGCCTATATGGGTGATGACCACAAGAAATTCAACAAATTTAGAGGAAGCCTAGTTCAATGAAAAGGTTACTAGAATTGGAGTTGGAGGGCCTATCTTCAAAATCCAAATTCACCATTTACTGCTTTGTGACTTTCAGTAAGTCTGTGAGCACTAGATGTGGTATTAGGAGATCTGGGTGTCATTTCTTATCCTACCATTGATTAATTATATGCCACAAGCAAAGCACTTCCTTTCTGGGCTTCAGTTCTAGAAAAGGAAGAAACTGGAGAAATGTTAAGGTCCTTTTCCCAGATTTAATATAAATCAGATTTTATTTATCTCTACTGAAAATAATTCAACCAAGATCTAAACTGAACATATTAGCTGTGTAGGTCTAGAGACCATTGCTTGGAAATTGTCAACCCAGAGGCAACATGATCTAGTAGACTGAATATTAGAGTTATGCAAAAAGACCTGGACTCAGAGAATCTCAGAGTTGGAAGGAACCTTCAAGTCCAAGTAGTCTAATCCATACCTGAACAAGAATCCTCCCACAAAATTCATGCCACGTAGTTATCTAGCCTTTATTTGAAGATACCATCTACTGATGAGGGAAGCCACAAGCTCCCAAAGCCTCTCATTCCAATTTTGGTCAGAAATTTTTGGTAGTTTTTCCTGTTATCACTCCTAAATTCGCTTCTTTGTCATACCCATTATCCCTATTTCTGTTCTCTGGGACCTGGTAAAACCACTCTAATCCATTCCGGGTGGATTTTCATACAGTCAAGTTCATTGTTGAATATTGTGGTCACAAAGCAAGTGCTTGCACTTAGACTGTTTAGTTGGATCAGTTATGTCATTTATTGGCTGTGCAACTTTTAACAAGTGATTTTACCTCTCTAATGCTCACCTGTAAAATGGAAACAACACCATTTATACAATAATAGACATGTTGTAGCTCTAGAGGAAGCCCACTGGCAAACTTAGAATGTCACCTACATGTCAGCCTGCACTCTCAGTGACCACAGTAACTCTGAGCCTGAGAAGTTTGAATCTTTCTTGAGGACAGGAAAGGGGTTCTTGTCAAACAGTACATAACCCTGCAAGAGGGGAGAAGATCCGACATCTGTTCCCCTCCCTAGGAAGGGAACTCATGACCTCCAATGAATGCCAAAATCATATCAGCTGCCCTGCCTTTTCTCCATACAAATCAATTCTGAAGTCGGCTTCAAGGCAAAAAAGAAAAGGAAAACCTTCTGACTTCTCCTATTTCTCTGGTGCTATTTCAAATAAAGTGCCCGGTCACACCATGCTGCCAAAGACCCCATCCAGACGCTCTAGTGGGGCTTCTTTTGCAAATGCTTTTTTAATGCCCTGTACTTATTGCTAAAGGAACATCCAAGAGTCAGATCTCTTTGCATAAATCACTGAGAACTTTAAGGGAGACCCATTCCTGCCCTGCGGATTTAGCAAATATCAAGTGAGGCAAAACCATGACATCACCACCCTTGCATTTCCCAGCAATTATTTTGAGGATTATGCTTTTGTGGTGGTAGATTAAAGAGTGTCAGCCTCAATATTTCAACATCTCCTAAAGAAAATGATCAGGGGACCAAGTCACTGACTCATCAGCATCCTATCTGCTGAGTCAAACCCATTTATGTCACTTGGCACTAAGTCCTTCTGCCTCTCTGGTGGGGAAAGCAGGGAAAAAGCAGAACACAATAGAGTATGATTTTTTATTGTTTTAAAAACCACTGAACTTTCCAAAAATTATACGAATGCTTAAGAGGCAATAAGGGTAAACCAGAAAATTCTTAGCATATGTAAAATGGACTTTGTTAGGAGCCGCTCTTAACCCTTAAGATGGGCTCATGTGTTTCTCATTACACCAATTCTTTGCTCCTATGGCCAAGATAATACAATAGCTGATCTTGTGGAAATTCTTATTCTTCTGAAAACATTATTACCTTAGTTAATGATTATGGTCCACTATCATGCTATACCTTGGAAATATCAATATTAGCTATCATATAACTCTATGGTTTGCATTTTCTGTCTTCCAACATTTTCTGAAGATGTGTGTAATCACATGAAACATCAATAGTTTCATTGTGAAAAGAATTGTGCATTTCCCAGTGTATCAAAAGAGAGAGAAAGGTTTGATCCTGCCCCTCTTGATTCTGATAGAACTCAATCATCCCTTAATAGATGTATTTATGAGAACAACTAAGGTTAGAAAAGCAAATTCAGTCACTGAAGAATTCCTTTCAGTTGCTTGGCTGGCAATCATCCAACTCTTCCATCTAAGAGTGTAACCTGGAACATTTCTTTGGGAGCGGGAGGGGGAGAAAAGCAGCCCCAGATGTATTTTGTGATTTCACATATCAATTACACATGTTTTCTATGCCAGGGCATAATTGAGGTAGTAGAAATTTTCAGAATTTCAGTTGCACTGAAATACAGATCAGCTTAGGAGCACAGATTGGCATGGGGAGCTCCCAATCAAATTCAACTTCCTACACCCTCATAAAATTTCACTCCAACCTAGGAGACCATATGGGGATATCTTTATAATTTCTGATTATATTACCCAATCCCTCCTATTCCTTTCATCCCAATTCCAGAAAAAAAATGAAAATCACTAGAGATGGCAAGAGTACCTCTTCTCTATAACTGTTGGCATTTCTCTCACTTAATACATACAAGTGTTATTAGTTTCCTTTTCTCAGACTTCTGACTCAACTGTGGACATTTCATAAAAAGTCAGAACCAGAAGTGACTTTGGTGATAATGAGACCAAGCCCTTTCATTTTACAAATGAGAAAACTGGGATCCAGAAAAATGAAATAACTAGCCCAAAGGGTCAAGCAAATTTGATAAATACCAATACTTTCTCACTTATGCCTATAACCTGCCCATGTTGTTGTTGTTCAATTGTTTCAATCATGTCCAACTCTTTGTGACCTCATTTAGTGTTTTCTTGGCAAAGATACTTGAGTGGTTTGCCATTTCCTTCCCCAGCTGATTTTACAGATGAGGAAACTGAGGCAGTTAAGCAAATAGCCAGTAAGAGCCTGAAGCCAGATTTGAACTCAGTAAGAGCTGAGTCTCCCAGGCTCAGCACTCTCTCCACTATGCCACCTAGCTGCCTTCAAACAGCTCATTCCTTCTAATACATGAATCCTTGCCCTAGGCTTGGATTTAGAAGATCCTAGGATTTAAATACTACTTTATACATTTATTTACTAGGTGATTCTGGGCAGGCCATTTCCCTCTGTTATAATATGAGGGACTTGGATTAGAATGGCTTCTGATCTCCTTCCAGATTTAAAATTATTATTCCATGAATTATAACTGCATACCCCAGTTCCTGAATCTGTCACCATGAATCAGCAAAGACAAAGTCATTATTCTTGGTATCTGACATTGTCTGATCTGGTGAACTCCTTTGTCTTTACATTCTTCTGGAAGGGGAACTACCTGGTAGACTTTTTAGGGGCACTTTATCCTGGGTCTAGATTTTGATCCTGGGAGGTACAGAAGTAAACCATTGATATGTCTATCATAGCAGCTGGGAATTTTATAAGCACAAGGTTCCCCAGGGATGACTACTTCTTGGACTAGCCATGATCTTCCAACAAGGGAGCACTACAAACTTTTGAATCCAGAAGATACCATTGAAAGAATCCTAATGCTTACCACTAGACAAAAAGCATCCATTATCCCCCATGATTTCTTGTTATATCAAAATAATGAATTCTTTAATGGGAGAATTTCAAAGATAATTATTTTGGTACAAAGGGCCTTTTGAACCTATAATATCATACTACTGAACTAAATAAAACCTATCTCACTTTGCCTCCAAATAGGTAAAGTCAACTTAGGCTATTTATGTGGCCACTACTGAAAAATAGACTAAGACGATAAATAGGATGACCAGCAGTACATCTTTAGCTCAGAGAATGTGAAATACAGATGAGAGTCCTAAACTTGACAAACCGACTTCTCTTAGCTATCCTGACATGCCATTACTGGGCTCTAAGAGAAATTAGTCTTTACAGCAGCTCACACTTGCAGTTCCATAGGAGCAGATTATTTCTGTATTTCCTCACAGAGGAAGTATTGGCCTTTTACCTGATACCAGCCCTACCTTATAGATGCTGATCTCTTGAGGATGAGTCAATACAACAATAATAACTTATATTTGTATAGCATTTTTGATTTTCCTAAAGTATTTTTTCACTCCATTTTTATCATTACCTGGGAGACAAAACAGCATTTTAAAAAAAACTCCATATAGGTTATTTATTTCTCATTAGCTCCAGATACTGAGAACACATACCAATTAACTCTATTTCAGGGACAAGGAGAAAACCATCATTTAATTTGTATTTTAAAACATTCTGTTCTCTTCAAAATATGCTTTTAAATGCTCAAGAAGGGAAAAAGGTTCCAACAGAAAAATGATAAAAGTTTTAGAATTTGGAGAGTTAGTTAAAGTGTTTCTATTCTACTAACACAGTTTCCAAGCAGATTGGAATGAGAGAGACTACAGAAATTTGGTTGTAATTGCTGTAGTATTCTACAGTATTCTAATCATAACAAATAATTCCTTGTGAGCTGATGACAGTTATTTCTTAGCATGATTTGGGAGTGGGGGAGGAAAAGAAGAGAGGGTCAGGGTATGTGGGCTCAACAGCTGAAATTAGTCAAGGAATTTGTATTTGAGTATAATATTTCTTTTAAATATTTTAAATTTATCTCTTGGATTATACCTTGCAAACATAGCAATTAAATGTGTAGTGTTATTTTTTAATTGTCTTGATAACTTTTGCTTTGACATCATCTCCATTTCAAATATATTTCTCTTCCCTACTCATTATAACAAAGAATAAAAAAGAAAGTGGGGGTGGGGGGAAGAAGAAGAAACTCATAAAAACTAACATATTGACAGAGTCTGAAAGACTATGTTTCATCTCTGCAAAGAATCATTCAAGAAACATTTATAAAGCACTTACTATGTGCTAGACTGGAAAGAAAAGAAGAAAATGTGATTTGTCCTTTTCTCATCTTGCCAAACTTGAATGTTATTGTTTTATTGGAATTTATGTCTATAGAAAATAAAGTATTGGGTAGATCACATGCTTTGGCTCACTTTTTCTCAGTTATTCACAACTGGGACACTCTGTGGAAGAATAAAAAGAACACTGGGCATTGCGGGAGGAAAAAAAGCAATGTGTGAGGATCTGGAGGAGTCTCACACCTCCAAACACCCCAAGAAAACCTCTGAAGTTGTAACAGATGTAGCAGTGATAAAGAAAACCAAAAGTATAGATACTCTCTAAGCTCTTTCATACAGACCAGGGCTATCCAAAAAGACTTCCATAATTTGGAGTGATAAGCCAGAGTAGGCAGAAGGGAAAGCAGATTCATGCGCGCAAACAAGAGACAAGTCCCAAAGTAGTACCACCCTGCCAGAGTCTTAGACACAGAGCAAAAAACAGCTGCTGATGGGGCAGCTAGGTGGCGCAGTGGTTAGAGCACCAGCCCTGAAGTCAGGAGGACCTGAGTTCAAATCTGGTCTCAGACACTTAACATGCCTTAGCTGTGTGACCCTGGGCAAGTCACTTAACCCCAATCCCCAAATCCCACAAAAAAAAAAAAAAAAAAAAAACACAAACCAGCTGCTGAGAACCTAAAATCTTCAATTTTTTTTAACCAAGACTTCATAATCCTTAGTAATACACTCTAGATTCCTTTGAGTATTGTTATTTGTCCTCTTGAGAAATAATCACTGATTGTCAAATTTGATATGTATCAGGAGTTTTCTTGTTACATCATCCATCTATCTACCTACAAATAGGTAAGTATATATATATATTTATGTATAATGTGTATACATATGTACACACATCTATGTATATATGTAGGTGTCCATATGAGTACACACACATACCTTAGTAAAATGGCAAATCTTTAGGATGTTTTTCTCAGAATGATAGGTAATTGATTTGCAAACTACTATAAATAGTACATGGAAGAGAATATTATAATTCACTTCAGTTATTTTAAATCAATAATATAATCTGTTTATCAGGATATGCCCAATTTATAAATTGGACTTGAGCCAAGACACGGGGTTAATCTGTGTTTCTCTATTTATCAAGCAGATTTTCATGCCTTTTTCTCATCTACCTCATAGAAATGTTGTTACGTATTTAAGCTATAACTCGTGAAGGGTTGTGACATTCTTAGAAGTTGCTATTGTTGCCCAAGACCTAATCACATTTTTGGTTTGGGCTTCAGTCAACTAGTAGTCATCCAATAGTATTTATCAAGCAACTATTATGCATCTGGCACTTCCTTAAGCACTGAGAGTTCAGTCTGGACCTGAGAATGCATAAATATTGGGATCTTCCCAATGAGGAAACTTCCTCTAACAAGGCTGATAGGTGACTCCTGGACAATGTATATTATTAGATTGTTGCCCAGGACACTAAGAGGTTGACTGGGATGGCCAAGGTCCCACAGTCAATCTGCATCACAGGCTGGACTTGAACTCAAGGAGTTCTGATTCTGAGGCTATCTTCTCAAATCACTATACTATACACTGTGTCTAATCACTGTATAGTATTATTTAAATTGTCATAAATATTACATAATTTCAATTATACAATGATAGATAAATATGGAAATATAAAAATTCCTCTCACAAGAAGTCAAGAAAGATTTTAGTGTATTAAAGAAGAGAACTTCATGTCAGGCAAAGTTTTGGATCAATCAATCAATAGACATTTATCAAGCAAGTGCTACATGCCAGGCACTGTGCTAAAGCATGAAATTGCAAAGAGGCCAAAGACAGGATCAGAAAAGAAAAGAAATAGCATGGTGCAGAAGGACACAATATAGAATTTAGGGTTTGGGTGCAAATCCTTGCCCCTGCTACTTATGTAACATACACGTTAAAAATCAGTTAATTTCTTTGAGTCTCTGTTATTTTGTCTATAAAATAAGAGGTTTGGATGAATTGACCTTAAAGTTCCCTTCCAGTTTTAGTTCCTGGAAAAAAAAAACAAACTCAGTTCATAACTTCTATATCTCTCTGCATTGTGCAAGAAAAATCCAATACTCTCCATTTGAGGCACAAATGTGACAGAAAGAAATGTACTAATTAAATTATTCTAAGCATTACTACTTAGAGAAAGGAATTTAAAGGGACAGAGATCCTAACCTGCCTTTGAAAATCTCTCAGACACAAACCATTTCTACTAACAATTTATAGGCTTCCCAAGCAAAACATAGTATTACATAATTGAGATTAAACAAAGAAGACAAATTTTTAGATAAGTTTTACTTGGTCAAGCACAACAAAGGCAACTTAACTTTCTTTGTACCCTTGAGAATGAATGGCTTTACCCACACTATTCCTCTTTAAACACTTCCTCTAGGGATTTTTCTTTCAACTTGGTCAAAGATGAACTCAAGAAATACTTCTAATACTTGCATTAATAAGATATTTTCTTCCTTCTTAATCTGATCATTACCCTGATCAATTTCAGGAGGATCCTTATTGAACTGATCAGGACTTTCTCTTTAGAAACTAATCAGGCCAAGCAAAAAAAAAAAAAAGACACCCTCAGAATTCCAAAATAGTGACTCAGAATATTAGATCTGAAAAGGACCATAGATAGATATCATATAATCTTCTCCATTTTTATTCTCTCTGTCTCTGTCTCTCTGTCTGTTTCTGTCTCCCTCTCTCCCTCTTCTCCCCACCTCTGTCTCTCTTTTGAGAGAAATGGCTACTTGTGTGACATGCTAAAAAAATCAGTTAATATCTTTGAGCTTCTGTTCTCTTGTTTGTAAAATGAGAATGTTGGATGAAATTTCAGACCTTAAAGTTTCCTTCCAACTTTAGATCCTGCAAAAACAGGCCATTTACTCAACCTATAACTTCTACAGTGCTTTGTATTATGCAAGAAAAATTCAATACTCTACATGTGAGGAACAAATATATGTGTTTATATACACAACACACACACATGTGTATATACATCGATGCATTTATATGTGTACATATATATGTACACACATATCCTCCTATCTTCATTAACATGTCATTTTAAGGAAGTAGATTATATTTAATTTTAAGATAAATCAGGTAACTATGTGAACTGGGGCATCACTTCCCCTCTGGGTCTTAGTTTCTTCATCTATAAATATACATCTAGCAGAGAGAACAGACTTAGATGAATCCAGAGGGACAAGGGCCCTGGCTCTTTTTTGTCCTGTATTTGTCCAGCCATTTGGTTTGACCGGGCTTTTAGCTGACAAGCCAGGTGAGGAGGAAATCCTTTCCCTCAGATTCATTCTTCTCTACCGTGTCTCAGGACTCATGATCAGTATTACACAATTTGGCCTTCATTCTCATGATGCTTTTCTGTTCATTTATTTTTTTCTTATGTCTGAGTTTTGTCTTCCCCTCTCAATGGTAAAAAAATTTGAGGAAAAGAATTACATCTTGTATTTCATTTACATAGCAAATAATACAATACTGTTTTCTATGGGTGCAAAATCTCCTATTGCTACATTGCTACACTGATTCAGAATTTCTATGATAAACATTTTTGCTTTTGTTATTTCAAATATTACTCACTTTCATCTTCAAGTAAAAGAATAATTACTATGGAAGACAGTGTGGGAGAGCAGAAAGAGTGTCTGAAGCCCATTACTAGCTTCATGACCTATGGTAAAGGGAAAAGGGTAAAGAAGCATGTATATAGTGCTTATTATTATGCCAAGCACTGTGCTAAGTGCATTACAAATATTTCATTTAATCCTCACAACAACCTTGTAAAGGAAACAATATTATCATCTTTCTTTTACAGTTGAGATTTTACATTTACATTTACATTTTACAGTTAGGTCAACTGAGTTTTGTTTAAATCACATAACTAGTAAGTGTCTTAGGCCAAATTTGAACTCAGGTTTTCCAGTCACCAGGTCCAGCACTCTAATCACTCTAATTACCTAACTGCTGGTAAGTCATTTCACTTTTCTGGACTGCAATTTCATCATCTATAAAATGAAGAGGTTAGATTAGATGATTTCTGAGGTCTCCTCTTATTCTAGATCTGTGACAGAAAAAAAAAAGAATTTTTCTGGATTCAGTAAGTTCGTATTTTAAACATTCAATATAAATTAGAGAAGAAAAGTTATTGGACAGTATAGTAAGGGGCATCATGCAGCCTATAGACCTGGCAATACTTCTGAGTAACACTGGAACCAGATAAAAGTGTAATTGGGAAACATTTAACAGAATAAAAGTACAATAAAACATAGATAATATTACATTCTAAAACTGTCATTATGTTCCTGCAGGGCTCCTTATGTAATGATTAGTGGCTCCCATTTCTATTGAATTTGATACCATTGGTATAGTGGCTAGAAGCCAGTCTTGTCATATATGTCATATGGAAAACTCACTTTGAAGGCCTACCTTTGATCCAGTAGCTGTGTGACCTCTGGTCAATTCACTTAACCTTTCAATGGTATAGGCAACTCTTTAGAAATATAATTTGCAAAACAGTTGCTAATGCAGTGATTCAAGGCAATTCCAATAGATTTGGGATGGAAAATGCCATCTGCATCTAGAGAGAGAACTATGGAGACTGAATGTAAAGCATAGTATTTTCACCTTTTTTGTTTGTTTGTTTGTTTTTTGTTTATCATGTATTTCTTTATCATTTTCTTTTGGTCTGATTTTTCTTGCACAACATGACAAATATGGAAATATGTTTAAAAGGATTGTTCATGTTTAACCTATGTCAAATTGCTTTTTGTCTTGAGGAGGAGAGAGGCAAGGGAGGGAGAGAGAAAAATTTGGAACACAAGGTCTTATAGAAATGAATATTGAAAACTAACTTCATATGTATTTGGAAAAATAAAATACTTTTGAGAAACAACAAACAAAAAAACCAGTTGCTAACCTGTATCAGCAAGGACAGTTCCCATAGCTTTGAAAATACAAAGTTCAAAAATGTGTCTGTTTTCATGCAGCTTGTTTAATTGAAAAATAAAATAAAATGGAAATAATAAAAAGAAATTACAGGTCTAGATTAAAAAAAAAAGTCAAGTATTTTTGAAGTCCACTGCTTGGTTGCTGAAGGATGAATCATGTAACCAGAAAAGAGGTTGGGGATCAAAGGGCAGGATCTCAGGCTCTACTGGATATGGGGCTGACAACAGGGTGTAAAAGCATGTCTCCTGCCCTTGAAGGGCTATTTATGAACATGTAAATTTGTAAGGCATGAGTATCACTATGTATATAGATTTATTTATGAGACTATTGAATAGCTACTTTTTAACAAGTCTGATTTTATATTATATATATATATATGTAAGTACACATACATATTTGTATCTATCTATCTATCTATCTATCTTATCTATCTATCTATCTATCTATCTATCTATCTATCTATCTATCTAT
>JAJPUD010000013.1:726553-832629 GCA_023553655.1 Myrmecobius fasciatus | reverse complement strand
AGGGAGGGCGATGAGTATTGTGTAAACCTTACTCTCATTAGATTGGACTCTAAGAGAGTATATCAGACACATTTGGCTTCAAAGAAAGCACTGACCCTCCTTGTGGGAAGGTAGGAGGGAGGGGAGAAAAGGAAAGGGATAAACTAATAGAAGGATTAGGGGAAAGGTATAAAGGGGAGGGAGGGACTCTAAAGGGAGGAGGATTATTGGTGGGAGGTGGTCTTCAAGAGCAAAGTACTGGGGAGGGGGGAAGGGAGAGAGGGGAAAGGGAAGAGAAAATCATAACTCTGGGTAAATAAGATGGCAGGGAATACAGATATAGTTATTTTAACTGTGAATGTGAACGGGATGAACTCTCCCATAAAACGGAAGCGGGTAACAGACTGGATTAAAAGCCAGAATCCTACAATATGTTGTTTACAAGAAACACATCTAAAACATAGAGATACATACAGAGTGAAGGTAAAGGGCTGGAGCAGAATCTTCTATGCTTCAGGTGAACAAAGAAAGGCAGGGGTAGCAATCCTTATCTCGGATCAAGTAAAAACAAAAATAGATCTAATTAAAAGAGATAAGGAAGGAAACTACATTTTACTAAAGGGTTCCATAGACAATGAAGCAGTATCAATACTTAACATATATGCACCAAGTGGTATAGCATCCAAATTCCTAGAGGAGAAGTTAAGAGAGATGCAAGGAGAAATAGACAGTAATACTATACTAGTGGGAGATCTCAACCTTGCTCTCTCAGAATTAGATAAATCAAATTCCAAAATAAATAAGAAAGAAGTTAGGGAGGTTAACAAAAGGCTAGAAAAGTTAGGTATGATAGATCTCTGGAGGAAATTGAATGGTGATAGAAGGGAGTATACTTTTTTCTCAGGGGTTCATGGAACTTATACAAAAATTGATCATGTGTTAGGGCATAAAAACCTCAAAATCAATTGCAGAAAAGCAGAAATAGTAAATGCATCCTTCTCAGATCATGATGCAATAAAACTCACATGTAATATAAGGCCAGGAGAAAATAGGCCACAAGTTATTTGGAAATTAAATAATCTAATCCTGAAGAACGAATGGGTGAAAGAGCAAATTATAGACACAATCGAAAATTTCATCCAGGAGAATGACAACAATGAGACAACATACCAAAATTTGTGGGACTCGGCTAAAGCGGTTATAAGGGGTAATTTTATATCTCTAGATGCTTACTTGCGTAAAACAGAGAAGGAGAAGATTAATGAACTGGGATTACAATTAAAAAAGCTAGAAAAAGACCAAATTACAAACCCTCAATTAAATACCAAATTGGAAATTCTGAAAATTAAAGGGGAGATCAATAAAATTGAAAATAAGAAAACTATTGAATTAATAAATAAAAGTAAGAGTTGGTTTTATGAAAAAACCAACAAAATAGATAAGCCTTTAGTTAATTTGATTAGAAAAAGAAAAGAGGAAAATCAAATTATTAGTCTCAAAAATGATAAGGGAGAACTTTCCTCCAATGAAGAGGAAATTAGAGTAATAATTAGGAGTTTCTTTGCCCAACTTTATGCCAATAAATTTGAGAATGTAAATGAAATGGAGGAGTATCTACAAAAATATAGATTGCCCAGATTAACAGAAGAGGAAATAAATTATTTAAATAGCCCTATTTCAGAAAAAGAAATAGAACAAGCTATTAATCAACTCCCTAAGAAAAAATCTCCAGGACCAGATGGATTTACATGTGAATTTTACCAAACATTCAAGGAACAATTAATCCCAATACTATATAAACTATTCGAAAAAATAGGGAAAGAAGGTGTACTACCAAATTCCTTCTATGACACAGATATGGTGCTGATAGCTAAACCAGGTAGGGAGAAAACTGAGAAAGAAAACTATAGACCCATTTCCCTAATGAATATTGATGCAAAAATTTTAAATAAGATTTTAGCAACAAGATTACAGAAATTCATCCCCAGGATAATACATCATGACCAAGTAGGATTTATACCAGGAATGCAGGGCTGGTTCAATATTAGGAAAACTATTAGCATAATCAATTATATTAATAACCAAATTAATAAAAATCATATGATTATCTCCATAGATGCAGAAAAAGCCTTTGATAAAATCCAACACCCATTCCTATTAAAAACACTGGAGAGTATAGGAATAAATGGGCTTTTCCTTAAAATGATAAGTAGTATCTACTTAAAACCTTCAGCAAGCATCATATGTAATGGAGTCAAACTAGAACCATTCCCAATAAGATCAGGAGTGAAACAAGGCTGCCCACTGTCACCATTACTATTTAATATTGTATTAGAAATGTTAGCTTTAGCAATAAGAGAAGAAAAAGAGATAAAAGGAATCAGAGTAGGTAGTGAAGAAACCAAATTATCACTCTTTGCAGATGACATGATGGTATACTTAGAGAATCCTAGAGACTCAACTAAAAAACTACTAGAAACAATTCACACCTTTAGCAAAGTGGCAGGATACAAAATAAATCCACATAAATCATCAGCATTTTTATATATTACCAATAAAGTTCAGCAGCAAGAGATACAAAAAGAAATTCCATTCAAAATAACTGTTGATAGTATAAAATATTTGGGAATTTATCTGCCAAGGGATAGTCAGGAACTATATGAACTAAATTACAAAACACTTTCCACACAAATCAAATCAGACCTAGTCAATTGGAAAAACTTAAAATGCTCATGGGTAGGACGAGCGAATATAATAAAAATGACAATACTACCCAAACTAATTTACTTATTTAGTGCCATACCAATCAAACTCCCAAGAAATTATCTTACAGATCTAGAAAAAATAGTAGCAAAGTTCATTTGGAAAAACAAAAGGTCTAGAATCTCAAGGGGATTAATGAAAAAAAAGGCTGAAGATGGTGGACTTGCTGTACCAGATCTAAAACTATATTATAAAGCAGCGGTCATCAAAACCATTTGGTACTGGCTAAGAAATAGAGTAGTTGATCAGTGGAATAGGATAGACTCACAAGACAAACTAGGCAATAACTATAGCAATTTGGTTTTTGATAAACCCAAAGACCCCAGCTTTTGGGATAAGTATTCACTATTTGACAAAAACTGCTGGGAAAACTGGAAACTAGTGTGGAAGAAATTAGGGCTTGACCCACATCTAACACCACATACCAAGATAAGATCTAAATGGGTTCATGATCTGGATATAAAGAGTGATTTTGTAAACAAGTTAGAGGAACATAATATAGTTTACCTCTCAGACCTGTGGAGATGGAATAAATTTATGTCCAAAGAAGAACTGGAACTTTTAATTGAAAACCAGATAGATAACTTTGACTATATTAAGTTAAAAAGTTTTTGTACAAACAAAATCAATGCAGACAAGATTAGGAGGGAAGAAATAAATTGGGAAATCATCTTTACATTTAAGGGTTCTGATAAAGGTCTCATCTCTAAAATATATAGAGAATTGTCTCATATTTATAAAAATTCAAGCCATTCTCCAATCAATAAATGGTCAAAGGATATGAACAGACAATTTTCAGAGGATGAAATTAAAACTATTTATAGTCATATGAAAAGGTGCTCCAAATCACTATTGATCAGAGAAATGCAAATCAAGACAACCCTGAGATACCACTTCACACCTGTCAGATTGGCTAAAATGACAGGAAAAGTTAATGATGAATGTTGGAGGGGTTGTGGGAGGGCTGGGACATTGATGCATTGTTGGTGGAGCTGTGAACGGATACAGCCATTCTGGAGAACAATTTGGAGCTATGCTCAAAAAGTTATCAAACTGTGCATACCCTTTGACCCAGCAGCATTTCTATTGGGCTTATATCCCAAAGAAATCATAAAGGAAGGAAAAGGCCCCACATGTGCAAGAATGTTTGTGGCAGCCCTTTTTGTAGTGGCTAGAAACTGGAAATTGAATAGATGCCCTTCAATTGGAGAATGGCTGAATAAATTATGGTATATGAATATTATGGAATATTATTGTTCTGTAAGAAATGACCAGGAAGATGATTTCAGAGAGGCCTGGAGAGACTTACATGAACTGATGCTGAGTGAAATGAGCAGAACCAGGAGATCATTATACACGGCAACAACAGTACTATATGACGATCAATTCTGATGGACATGGCTCTCTTCAACAATGAAATGTTTCAAACCACCTCCAATTGTTCACTGAAGTAAGCCATATACACCCAGAGAGAGGGATGCGAAATGTGGACCACAACATAACATTCTCATACTCCTTGATTGATGTTTGCTTACATTGTGTTTCCTTTATCTGATACATCGTTTGTGTAGATAAGATTTTTCTTGCACACCAATGATAAGTTTGGAAATATGTATACATATATTCGATTTGCCAATATTTTAACATAATTAACATGTAGTGGATATCCTGCCATCTAGGGGAGGGGTGGGGAGTTGGGGGAAAAATTTGTAACGGAAAGCTATGTAAGGGTTATTGTTGAAGAATTACCCACACATATGTTATGCAAATAAAATAAAAATTTAAAAAAAAATTATTATTTTCCAATTTGGGGCCTAAACTGGGTTTTTTCATGGTAGTGAGCCCACTAATTTGCACTTCCAGCTTATCTGGTACTTTACTGGATGGAGAACAAAGGTTACACAAGGAAGAGAATCAGATCCCTCCCACCTGGCCCAAAAAGAAGTGGAATAATTCTGAGCAGATACACTGTGGCACATACAGCATGAATACGGTCAGAGCACATGTTAACTCTCTGTTCTCTATTACCATGGCCAGCTCTCTAGGCCTTTGCACATATTTTGTCCAACTCCCATATGTAAGAGTCCCTTGAGAGGAAGTCAACAATATGCTCTCTTTGTCTGGACACAAGCACAAATAACATTTCCTTTGTCCTTCTGGCAAGAAGGGTAAGAGGAACAGTTTTGCTTTATGTGCAAAACTTTCCTCTTCCCCCTCCCCTCCATCCTCTGCCCATTTTCTGATATGCCCTATGACACATCCAGAATGAAATAAAAGTATCTAGATTTGTAATTTATTCCTGAAATACATCTTCCAAGATCTACAGATATCTCACAACGTCAACTTCTCTTAACCTGAACCTGACCTGTCACCCACATTAAATTACTTTCTAAACCAGAGGCAAACTTTATATCATAAAACACCATTCATAGCCACATCAATCCAACCTGAAATCTGCATTACTCTCTTGACCTGAACTTTCTAGATATCCACAATTCATAGATCGACCAGCTTTCCTCTATCAATATGCCTCCCCCTGATAGTGTATTACACTAATATATTATGAGAGGCCCAGCTCGCTTTGTTGATGTATAAGGGCAATGCATTAGGAAAGCGGTAGCTCACTTCCATGATGTATAGCTGTAATACATCGTCAGAGGGAAGCACTTGGGTGATGAATAACTGCAACAAGGGCACCAACGGAGAGAGAACAAGTTCAAAGTGGATTCGGTTTCGCTTGCAGAGTTAAGATGAAGCACATCTAAGATTGGACCAAGTCCACCTCCTCACCCACCACAAACAATGCTGGGTCTGTGCATGAAGAAGGACCATCGCACAAATTCAAAGACCTAATTTTTCAGTCCATGTCTTCCCTGCTTTTCACAGTGACAACTCATACAGAGGCAGGGCAGGAAAGCGAAGGAAATTCATATAAACATTCTATTATAATGGCGTCAAGGGTTAGAGCCTACATTTCAGATAAGGCTGATTTTTACTTCATCCCCTCCTTCCCTCCTCTGTCACCATGTCACTTGCTCAAATCAAAAAAAAAAAAAATTGTCTGATGACAAGTCAACCAGCAAAAGGAAATGTTGCAGTTTGTTGCTACATTGCCATCCTCAACCCCTACTCTCATCAAAAATGCATATCATTCCCCCCAAGAAAAGTACAAATCATCCCCTCCAAAATGCAAATTACTCCCCCAACAAAAGTGCAAATCATGGCCCTAGTAAAAGTACAAATCATCCCCCCAATCAAAGTGCAAATCAGTCCTCCAATAAAAGTGCAAATTTTCCAATGTTATTATTTGAGGCCAGGCTAACTAGACTTGGACTTGGGAGTCAAAGTTGAAAGGTAGTGCACTCCACACCTTTAATTTGATGGGGTCTGGACCCACATAAAGCAGTTCAAGCTGTCAGCATAGAGTGCTACTGGGAAATCAAGCCAGAGCTGAACCAATATTTCTTTGGAGTTTGAAAATGAGATGGAGAAGTCATATTTCTTCTGATTGGGAATATTAAAAAGATTGTGATAAGCACATGCATTATTTTACAGTGGCATTTTTGCAAATATGATACATAGCAAAGAGCCAGCTGCTTCAGAGGCTTGTTATATTTCTGTAGAACTTCACATGTCCCAAGAGCTATTTATTGAATGAAATTAAGTTGAAATACTTGAATTTAGGGTGACATCTATATTAACAGAGTACCATATTTTCATTCATTCAACATATCCTCATTTAACAACTACTATATGACATTGTACTGGCCCACAGATTATATAGCAACCTTTGGGCAAGCCCTTTGATATTCTGATGGATCAATAGCCTACAATAGCAAACTATGGATTTAAGGGCTAGAATGAACTTTCTCTATGGATAAAGATGGCAATCTAATCATACCTCACTTGGACCCTTCCCCATCTTTTCCAAAAATCTCATAGAAAGACTTCAACTCAGCAACAGGTAGAGATTCATGTAGGATTGCTTGAAGGGAATATATTCTAATTTAGGCCAAATGCAACTTTGAATGGTCAATCTTTGGTGGTAGTTGGTTCCTCCTCAAATGAGATCTTCAAATAATGGCTAGATAGTTGTCAGATTTTTTTGTCTAGTTAAGTAATTTTCAGGAATGGATTAGAGTAAATTTTTTCTTGGCCTTTTATCGAATGTAATTTTTATTGCATTGTGATCTGAAAAAAAAGTATTATTTCTGCCTTTCTGCATTAGATTTTGAGGACTTTATGCCCTAATATATGGTCAATTTTTGTAGATTCCATGAACTGCCAAGAAAAAAGTGTACTCCTTTCTGTCTCCATTAAATTTTCTCCAAAGATAAATCATACCTAACTTTTCTAAAATTCTATTTACCTTCTTAACTTCTTTATTTTGCAATTTGATTTATCTAGTCCTGAGAGGGCAAGGTTGAGATCCCCCACTATTATAATTTTGCTGCCTATTTCTTCTTGCAGCTCTCCTAACTTCTCCTTTAGGAATTCAGATGCTATATCACTTGGTACATATATGTTTAGTATTGATATTACTTCATTAGCTATGGCACCCGTAGCAAGATACAGTTTCCTTCCTTATCTCTTTTAATTAGATCTATTTTTGCTTTTGTTTGATATGAATGAGATCAGGATTGCTACCTCTGTTTTTTTTTTTTTTTTTTTTTTTTTTTTTTTAACTTCACTTGAAGCATAAGAGATTCTGCTCCAGCCTTTTACCTTTACTTTGTATGTATCATTGCTTAAATGTGTTTCTTGTAAACAACATATAGTAAAATTCTGGCTTTTAATCCAGTCTGCTATCCATTTTTATTTTATGGAAAAGTTCATCCCATTTCCATTCACAGATAAAATTACTAACTGAATTTCCTGTCACCTTATTTTCCTCAAGTTATACTTTTCTCTTTCTCCCCTTCCCTCCTCACCAATGTTTTGCTTCTGACCACCACCTCCCTCAAGCTGCCCTCCCCTTTTACAATGCTTTCCCCCTTTCCTATTCCTTTCCCCTTCTATTTCTGTTCTCCCTTCTATCATCTCTCCTTTTCCTTTCCCCTTTCCCCTCCTATTTCTCTATAGGATGAGACAAATTTCTATATTAAACTAAATATGTTTGATATTCTCTCTGAGCCAAATCTGATGAGATCAGTATTCACACAATGCTCATCTCTCTCACTTCTTTCCCTCAATTGTAATGTCTTTTTTGCCTTTTCATGTGATATCATTTATCCCATTTTACCTCCCTTTCCCTCTTTTTCCAGTACAATCCCTTTTCATTCAGTTTCTTTTTTATATCATCATAGTAAAGTCCAATTATAACTATACCCTCTAAGTATACCCCTAACAAATATATAGCTCTTAAGAGTTAAATATGTCATCTTACCATATAGGCATGTAAACATTTTAACCTTTAAAATAGATTTTTTTTTTCTTCCCTTTTTACCTTTTTATGCTTCTCTTGAATTCTGTATTTGAAAGGACATCAAAGAAGTTTTCCTTGATGAATTCTTGAAATATGAAATAGTGGGAAATGAGTGTGGATCAGAACATAGTATTTTCACTGTTTTTATTGTTAGCTTGCATTTTTCTTTATCATTTTTTCTTTTTTCATCTGATTTTTTTTGTGCAGCATGATATTTGTGAAAATATGTATAGAAGAATTGCACATGTTTAACATATACTAGATTACTTGCCATCTAAGGAAAGGGGTGGGGGAAAGGAAGGAAAAAAAATTAGAACACAAGATTTTGCAAGGGTGAATGTTGAAAATTATCCATTTATATATTTTGAAAATAAAAAGCTTTAATTAAAAAAAAAGAAATATGTTTTCTAGGCTCTTTTTTTCATGTAGTTTTCAAGGAGTCCAATAATTCTTAGATTGTCCCTTCTGGATCTATTTTCCAGGTCAGTTGTTTTTCCAATGAAGTTTTTTTACATTTTCTTCCATGAAATAAGAGGATTTTCAAGCATTCATGATTAAAAAGATCAGAGCTGAATGGAAAATTTGATTTTCAAAAACAGGACTCAGGAGAAGAATCAGGAGGTAAACAAGAAAGTGATATCATAAGGGATTTAATAAAGTTTATCTGTTTACATTCCTACATAGAAAGATAATACTTTTATAATTAATAGAACTTTTTCATTATTATGGAAGTTTGAAGGAGTATATATACAGAAGACACAGTGTGAGTTGAATATGAAGAGATAATATCTTTATAAAAAATGATGAAATTAAGAAGTGAGAAAGGAATCTACTGGAAGAAAGGGAAAGGGAGAAGTGGAAAAGTATAAATTATCTGTCACAAAAAAAGCAAGAAAAAGCTTCTACAGTGTAGGGAAGACAGAAAGGAGAGGGTGAGTGAGTAAAGCTTACTCTCATCAGAATTGGCTCAAAAAGGAAATAACATATACATTCAATATGGATATAGAAATCTCTTACTCTGCAGGAAAATATGTGAATGGGATATGGAAAAGGGGGAAAAGTGATAAAAGATAGGGCATATTGGGGGAGGGAGTTGCTATTGACATAGCACAACACTTTTGAAGAGGGATAGTGTGAAAGGAGAAAAAATAGAATAAATGGGAGGAAATAGCAATAGTAATTGTGAAAATAATTTTTAAAAGTTTCATTTCTGAAACATAAAGGGAAATGAGTTTCAATTGATAAATGATCAAAAGATATAATCTATGCCTAAAGGACTATAAATTCATGCATATCCTTTGACCTAACAATACCACTATCAAGGTATTGTTAGGTCAAAGGATATGCATGAATCCTTTAGGACTATAGTCACTATTTGATAGTCACGATCACACATGAATCCCAAAGGAGATTTAAAAAATAGAAAAAGGGCCAAGATGTACACAAATATTTGTAGCAACTATCTTAGGGCAAAAAATTGGAAATTGAGGGAATGTCCATCAGTTGAGGAATGGTTGAATAAACTGTAGTATGTGACTGTCATAGAATACTACTGTTCTATGGGAAATGATGAGCAGGATGCTCTCAGACAAAAAACCCAGAAAGCCCTTCACGAACTCAAGTAAAGTGAAATGTACTGTATACAAAATAATAGCAATGTTTTGGGAAGATCAACTAAAAAAAATGTTGCTATTTTCAGCAGTACAATGATCCATGACTATTCTGAAGGACTTAAGATGAAAAATTCTATCTGTACCCAGAGAAAAAACTGTCTGAATACAGATTGAAGCATTCTCTCTCACTTTTTATTTTTCATGAGGCTCTTTTTTTTTCTTTCTAATTAAAGTGGAGATCTATATTTTATTTTACGATGTGCTTTTTATGGAAATGTTCTGCATAACTTCACATATGGTTTCCTAATGGGGGTTGGGGCTGGGGATAAGGGAGAAAATCTATAATTCAAAAGTTTTAAAAACAAATGTTAAAAAAAATTGTTTTAAATGTAACTGGGGGAAAATATTAAATAAATTTGCAACAGACTTTAATATCTTTCCCTCCAAAACTACGTATCTTCTGAATTTCCCTTTTACTATCAAGGGCACTATCATCCTTCTAGTGACCCAAGTTTGCAAACATATTGTTATAGTTTGCAAACATACTGTTATCTTTTATTTTCTCTCACTACATATATTCAATCAATTACCAAATCTTCATCAACAATATTTCTCACATTCTATCCCCTCCATTCACATCTTATTTCAGATGTTGATCTCATCTGGATTACTGCAACAGATTTCTAACTAGATTCTTTCCCTCCAGGCTCTTCCCCATTCCAATCCACACAACTATCCAAGTGATTTTCCTAGGTCAGGGTTATGTCATGCTCTCCCGAAACCCCCCCCCCCCCCAAATAAACTTTAATAACTTCATTTTATTTCTAGGATCAAATATAAATTCCTCTGTTTGGCACTTAAAGTTCTTCAAAATTTGGTCCCCCTTCAAACTCTTCTAGTCTTTTAACATATTACTCTCCCATCCACAATCAATGATCTAGTCCTTCTTAGCCTTCTTACAGCTTACTTTCTAATATACAATGCTCTATCACTTATCTTTGCATTGCTGGTCTCTCAATGCAGATTGTTCTTCCTTCTTTTACTTTGTGGAATCCCTGGCTTCCATTGAGATAGCTCAAGAATTACCACCTCCAAGAGGCCTTTCCTAGTTACTCCAACTACAATGTCTTCCCCATTAAAACTTCCTTCCATCTATTCTCCATATTATGTATACCCATTTATGTTGACTCTCCCATTAGAATTTAGAAGAATAATAGAGTAATCAAGGTAATTTTCAATCATGAATTGGAAAAATGGGTAAATAGACATTAATAAAATAGAAAAACTGAATATAGCAACATTTCTGATCCAGATAAGATTTATTAATAGCATTTTTGTTATAATATTTTACAGTTATAAACATGATATGGAATAGCAAAATATATATTTAAAAGCCCATTCAAACATAGGGACTTTAGGGATTAAGAATATAAATACATACAAAAAATTTACAAAGACCTTAAAAAGTTTTGACCAATGTAGTCCCGGGTTTAGAGGAGTAGAGGTAAAGATTAAAATAATGAATATGAAAATGAAACCTACCTTAGAGAAGTCATATGAAATAGTAAATTACTATGTTGATAATTTCAGGCACAACAAATGCATGCTACTTCTAAGCAAAAAATAAAGCATGCATAAATATTTAGATTTTTGAAAATTTTGGGAGGCGAAAATACAGTACAAAGATTTTATTAAAAATATCATATTGAGGCTTAGAAAAAAATGCAACTCAAATGCAAGAAGGCCAATTCAATTTGGCACATACTGAAAATAACATGTAATCATGTAATGATTAAGGTATGATGACAGAAGCTCACTGGAAGTTTCTGATTAATAAAACAATTATCATATAGATACATTATACCAAAGAGACAATTTCTGCTAGGCAAGTAATGTGCTATACCAGTATTTAAAGGGAAAAGTGCTTATGTTGTTTGAAAGAATTACTTTCCAGGAACTATTCAATGTCATGAAAATGGTATCTTCAACCCAACACAGAATCACAAATTATCCACATTTGTTATGCAGTTCAAAAATAATTTTATCTTTTACATGAGCTCCTACAAGTAAATGACCTTCATGTTTCTGTGCCCAAGCATTTCCAGGGCTTCAGTTTCCATGCAACTACAAAATCTTCTTTTAAATCCATAATGAAACAACTGTGCCATCTGTGAAAAGTCCTACCTTTGATTCCTTAGGTTCTTTCTGTAGCAGGCTGAGATTCTGACATCAGGATGTGATTTTTAATTAGGTATAACAGAGCTACTAAAAAAAGAAAGAAAATGTGCTCCCTATTATAATGTAGATTTGGATATTTGGTAGAAAAGTGGCTTTCTTCAGTTAACTAAAACTCTTTAAAGAAACAAAGACTCATTTGGCATCACTCTCTAGGACAAGAAAATGAAACCTAATATTAATTACAAATATTAATGATTTAAAGAATTGGATATATAGCTCTATAGCCATCAAGAGAAAGTGGAAGCTTATGAAAAACCAAGATAAGGGATCCTACAAATATATGCACAAAAACATTCTGTATTTTCTTACTTAGATGAAAATTCAGATATTACCTTCATTCATAAGATCCTACAAACAGTGAATAAGCACACACTATTTAAAAAGCAAATATGACTGAAAATTCATTCCTACTGCTTACCTAAACACTGACCCTTTTAGTAAAGGCTAGGAGGAAATCAATAGAGTATAACAAAGTAGGCACATAAAATATATATATTTCGGTAATCATCTTTACAGGTAGGGAAATAGGATTATTATACTCCTGAGTATTTTATTAAAAAAAAAAAAGATGCAAGCGCTTGAGAAGAATAGCTAAAATACAATTTAAATCACCAGAGTTAAGTTCTCATTAGCAACCCCCTTAAAAGACATATTTCCTACTATTCTCAGGTTTTCAAAAATTCTTTTTAGCTGAAAATATATACAAACACATTTCATCAACTGTTGATATTTCCCACCTTTAGGGAACCACTAAAAAAGCTAATGAACTACTGAATTAGTATTTGGATTAATAGCTAGTATCAAAATCTCAAATTCCTAGCACCATAAAGCAATATAATTCTACTATAAAGCAATATAATACTATCAGAGGCTAAAGACATGATGACCACATGTTTGGTCTTGGATTCCATATTTCATTTTGTCATAAATATTTGGGGATTTTGTTTATGAAATTCTAAGAACTCACAATTAATTAAGTGCTCATTTAATAGGGTAGCTTTGATATGCCTGCTGATTTAACATAAGGGGGAAAACTGTCAAGTGGCTTTGTGGGTGTCACATACATACATTTATTTCTTTTAAAATAAAGATTCCATAATACTTTACATGTAAAACATGTTCTTCAAGTATATGTCATAAACTTCTGTGAGGTACTAAGCTTTTATTATTATTATTATTATGCTAACTTTTCTCCTATATTAACAAAGGAATTAAGTTTTCTTTTTCATTCCTTGAAAGTCACAAAATATATACACATATATGAGTTTATACCCACTCAATATTATTAGGTGAAAGTTCCTCTGTGCAAAGATCAGAAGATGGAGTTTGGAGTTTATAGACATATTTTGGTACACCTTTATTTCTAGTAGAGTCGGTTCCTGTTAGTTTATGTTGTTCTTCATCCTTACTATTTTGTTTAGATATTTCCTTGGGTTTTAACAAATAAAGTTGTTCTTCTTCAGATTCAAAATCCAAGAGAAGTGATTTGGCCAGAGATTGTAACTCCCTGAAGGCAACATCAGATATTTTATCATCATGAGCGTTTGTTGAATCAGAAAGTGATGTAAACAGACTGAAGTTATCACTAAAATGCTTGGCCAAGTTACAAATATTTTCCACACAATTCTTGAGCAGAATAATATCACTGGAGGATCCTAATCCTATACAGGGAAAAAACAAAAACAAAAACTAATCAACTCTTAATTTTTCTAGTCATTTCTAATTTTTGCATAATAGCAATTTTCTTTTAGGTCAAATATAAGCTAAGTACTTCAAGGCATTTAAAACTGATAAAAAGGAATGAATAGTCCTTGTTATTAGTTTTATAAGTTAGCAAGGAATTACTTAATAAATATTATTTACTAGTTAGCAAGGACTATTCCTTGTTAACTAGTAAATCTTTATCTCTGCAATAGTCACTCCATAGTCACCTTTGATTATGTGGGCTTTTATTATCTGAGAGGAAATGATTAGGTGTCGTAACTAATACCCAGACTTAGTACATATCACTCCTGAACTTCAAAGCGTAGATAACACTTCAGCTAAACACTAAAGGAAGAAAAAGATTCTGGAAGGAAGGAAGGAGGACAGAGTATATTCCAGACATTGAGGGACAACCTGAATGAATGAACACAGGTGAGAGCTGTCAAGCTAAGAATTGGTCTAATAGCCTAGTTTGACTGGAAAGCTGAATATGTGAAGGGGAATGATGGCAAATAAAGCTGGGAATGTAGACAAAAGTCATATCATGGAGGGCTTTAACTGCTAGTACAAGAAGTTTGTATTTTATCCTATAGACCAGTGATATCAAACTCAAATAGAAATGAGGTCACTAAACTGTACCTAAGGAACCCTGTAGGCATATATTGACTTTAGAAAACTATATATTAATATTATCTACATTTTATTTTTATTTATTTTGCTAAATATTTCCCAATTGTAATCTCCAATCTGGTTCTCCTGGCAGTTGGCAATATTGTGGGCAGCAGGAAGTCCCAAATTGTCCACACAATTCTGGACACATATCTACTCCAGACATCAGGAAATCATTGAAGATTTCTAAGCAGGGGAGTGACAACATATTTGTGCATTAAGGAAGATCACTGGAGAAGAAACAGACTGGATTCAGGAATCAATTAGAACATTATGACACACCAAGTAAGAGGCAAAAGTCTAAACTGGTATGACAACATGAGTGGGGAAATGGAGGTAGAACTGAGAAATATGATAGTGATACTATTAATAGAAATAGGGAAGCTGAGAGAAAGGACAGTTGGTTCTAGAGGAGAGAAATGTAACTGTTTGGAATATTTTGAATTTGAGGTACTGGTGGGACATCCAGGGAGACATGCCTAGTTAATAGTTGTGTGACTACATATATACATTTGGAATTCATCTGCAGAAAAGTAAAATTTGAATTTATGAAGTTTATGATATCTTAAATGGAGAAATTGTGGAGAAGAGGGCTAAGGACTGAATTTTGGGGGAAGTCCAATAAGTGAAGGAGGCTTATAAACCAGAGGAGACAAAAAGGAAACAGGAGAAAACCAGGAGAGTAGTATCACAGAAGTCAATGAAGAAGAAAAAATGCAGGAAAATCAGTTGTCAACAGCATTCCATGCTGCTAAAAAGTCAGATAGGAAGACAGCTAGAAAAAAAAAAAAAAATCCAACCCCAAACTAACATATTTAGCATTTTAAGAATCTACTAGTGATCTTTAAAAACAATTTTAGTAAAATGGTAGAATTAATAAAGCTAGAGTATAATTAGCTGAGGAAAGACTGCAAAGTAAGGAAATGGAAGCCACATTTTCCCTATTTTTTCAGGAGCAAGGATCAAACAAAAGCTTAAAGACACTGAAAAGTTAAAGCCAAATTTTTTTGAGGATAAAGGAAAAGAGTAGCAGGTGCTAAATAAATTAAATGTTTGTTGAAGTGGAAATGGGTATTGATAATTATTATGTCAATTATGTCAGTAACTATACTTATGGTTAAAATTGATGAGGAAGAAAAGCAAGAGTCAGCTACTATTAGAAGTACTAATGAAAATGGAAGACAAGTGTGCTTGCAATAAGATATGTTGATAAAACAATGAATCTCATTTGAGGCAAATACCTTTTAATGTAGAAATAATAATTTGACTAATTTGTTCTAAGCAATGCTTCAACTTCAAGAATTCTGTAGCAAAATTGATTAGCGTCTTTGCATCTTGATATACCGACTCCTCTTCTTTAACTTGAGCTCTAAAACTCTTCTGTATTTACAAAGCAAAGTTTATTTAAAATGTGCAGAAGAATCACAAAGCAGTAAAACTTTATCAGAATGATTTTTTTTTTTTTTGGCTGAGGCAATTGGGGTTAAGCGACTTGCCCAGGGTCACACAGCTAGGAAGTGTTAAGTGTTTGAGACCAGATTTGAATTCAGATCCTCCTGACTTCAGGGCTGGTGCCCTAACCACTGCACCACCTAGCTGCCCCATCAGAATAATTTTCAATGGCTATAATCTCATTACTATGTTAAATAGTTTTGAAATAAATTTTTTTTTTTTTTTTTTTTTGCTTTTTGCTAAGGCAATTGGGGTTAAGTGACTTGCCCAGGGTCACACAGCTAGGCAGTGTCTGAGACCAGATTTGAACTCAGGTCCTCCTGACTTCAGAGCTGGTGCTCTATCCACTGCGCCACCTAGCTGCCCCTGAAATAAAATTTTTGCAACAATATTTTGAATGTTAAGAAATAACAAGATAAAATTGTAAAGTTATTCTTCAAATGAAAGAATTCCCTCTTAAAATTTAAATTAAATCCTTTTATATTATTCTAACAAAAAAGTTGTTTTAAATGAAAAAACAGAGAAGGGATAGTGGCAGAATGCTGAGGTACTCGAAAGTCAAGTTTGCTATCTGACCTGGCAAGGAAAATATTATTACTAGATGACACTTGTCAGATACCTATTAAACCAATCTGAATGAATTGGGGTCTTATGATCTTTATAAAAATGTGATATGTGACAGGTCAACTTAATACAAACTTTCCATGTACATTTACAGAGAAAGACAATATGGGAGCTTAAAAGGCACCTTAAAGATCAACCAATCCAACCCTATCATTTGACAGAGAAGGAAGTAGAGATCCAGAGAAGATCAAGCAACTGGAAAGTAGGTGGTATTATTATCTCCAATTTAAAGGTGAAGAAACTGAGGCAGATGGAGATGAAATGACTTGCCCAAGGCTACACAACTAATAGGCATGTGATTCAAGTCTTTCCAACATCGGTTCCACTGCTCTATCCACTGTACTACCTGCTATTTGGCAGGAAGAGAAATTACAGTTTCTTGAAGTATGAAGAGCTATCATAGATATAGCTATTTATTCTCATACCCAAGAATAGTTCAAAGAAATGAGTTCAAATGGAAAATAAGTTTATTTAACTGATCAAAGTCAGATTTACATTTTCAGGACAATAGGGAAAAGGGTCTTGCTTCCAGGTCAAGAACTACTCTGATCTATGTCCATAATCAAGACCTAGAAACTCCTCTCTTTCCAAGATGTACCCAGGATATATAACATTTCTACCCTAACTACTAGCAATCCTATTTTCACTGCTTTTGCATTCTATGGTTTTAAAAAATAGCCATTTCTATTAAATCCTTTATTTTCCTAGGGTGTTTTCAAGAGATTAAATAGTATATATAATAATACATATATATATATAAATACTATATATAATTTTTAAACATCCTCATGGCATCTTTAATATATATGTATTCTTTAAAATATCAAGTATCCATCTATAATTTCCTCATCAATACATCATTCTACAATCAATATAATCTTTTCCATTTTTGCTTATGACATGGGAAAGAATTTAACACTTTTCCTAGTTCACTTATGTTCTCTCTATATATCTGTTACACCTATGCATATAAATATATGTGTGTGTATATACATACACACACATGTACATATAGCTATGTTATTCAATTTTCTTTTTTATCCAATTATTTAAAAAAGTTAATAACAACTAATGGTAATAAAGAAATAATTAAATCAATTTATAAATCTTTTCTTTGTGTGTAAATAAATAAATAGGAGAAAGGAGTATTTGTCATGTTCAGAGAGAGAAACTAGTTTAGCAAGTATTTAAAGGATTCAGCCAATATAGTCAAATGAAGATGAAAATGATGAATCAAATCAAATTGATATTGAAAAAAATAAATTAATTATGGAAGTGAGTTTGTAGATTAAAAGCATTTTATATGGGTATATAAGTTATACTATTCAATTGTACCTTATATCAGTTATTCAGGTAGAAAGACATCATGATAAAATGGAAAGAACCAAAAGGATCAAGATGCCATTCATCTCTTCATTACCAGAGGTGTGTTACTTAAAATCCCTGAGATTCCATTTCCCTGTGTTTAAAACTAAAACAATTTGAATCTGCATTATTAATTTGTTATGAAACTCAAATTCTTTAGTGTCTGACATATAGTAAGTGCCTAATGAATGCTTACTGATTAAGACACTGTTCACAGGTAAGAAATTATTATCTTTGACTGATATCACTTTGAGATTCATATTTAGGTTAAACAGAAATAATTCAGGAAGGTTAAAAAATTAAGCTTCAATTAAATAAAGAAAATCAACTGAAATAAATTACAGTAATAAAGAAGAAGAGTGTTAGGTATCTCATACCTTTTTCCAATCAGCAATGGTATTTTCAAATGATCTGGTCAAGGCCACAGCATTAGTTTTCATCTTTTCTAGAACCTATAAAGGAATTGTACTATTTAGACAGAATTGATAAGAACTACATAATCCCAGATTCTTTACCTGAAAGAAATAAAAATAAACAAAACAAAACCCACTAGCCAGGATATCAGGACATCTCGGTTCTTGTCCTAGTTCTCACATGCTGTAGGAATCTTACATACAGCACCTCACTTTTCCTGAGCCTCAAGTATTTAAATCCATAAAAATAACAGGTTAGGCTAAATTAGTGGTATCAAACTGCAACAGAAAGGAATCCCTGTAGGCTGCATATTGCCTTGGAAAATCACAAAATAACATTGTTTTGTACTGCATTTTTATTTATTTTGGTAAATATTTATCAATTATATTTTAACCTGGTTTCTCCTCTACTCAGATAGGTCAAGAATTTGACACCTCTGGGCTAGCTAGATCATCTCCAAAGTCCTTTCCAGATCTAAAACTCTATTATTTTATCATCTTATTCTAGATCATCTAGTTAAGATCCTGCCTCCAGACATAAAACTTGAAGTAGGCAAGAAAAATATATGGCTGAATAGGACCAATACTGTTACAACTAACTACTGCTGCAATCCAAATCATTGCATAATGAGAAGACCTGAAACTCCCAATAAATGGGCCACTCATTCTGAATCATATGCAATGTGATGCTGATGCTTTGTTGATTTAATAGTTCTATGATAGGGTGTCATACTGAGATGCAGACCATCCTTTAATACAGACTACAACTACTCCAAGTATTCTCTCTCCATTCATACAATTCTTTTCTACATTTGTCATTAAATCTTCCATAAAGGATTCACTCTTTGATATCTTGGGGGTTTTGGTTTTAAGTATCTAGTCAAATTTCAACTTCTAATATGTGAACTTGTATACTTTATTAATTAATTGAAAAATGGTCAAAACTAGAAATCCTAATACAAAGAGGCAAATTTGAACTCTTAACCACCAGTAAGACTTGATGCAATGTGATTCCTGATTGTAATATGGGTAGAAGGGTATATCTTATTCAAAAAGGAAAAAAACAAATAAAAAAGAGGTAGGCTAGAAAAACAATATATAGTAAGCAATTATACTCTTGTGAGAAAATTCACTAATAGGAGAAAAAAATATGCTGAAAATAGGTAAAAATTAATAGAGGAAAAAACAAAAGTGATACAGTTGTGGGAGTATACTAAAGAACATGAAGAACAAGGTATTTCAAAAGTATTAGTTCAATTTATGACTATGGCTTTCAACAACACCCTACATAAAGATTTCATTTAAGCAAATATTTGTTGAAGCTAGTGTGTTCTCTCTTCTGACACCGTCACCACAATGTTTGGCACACAGTCAGCACTTAATAAATGTTTCTTGACTTGGTTATGTATATGAGAGATATAGTCTATATTCTTTAGAAAGATTCCAGAAAGTTCAGGAAAAAGGATTAGTTCGACTTTGTGGAAAAAATTCTGCAGGGGAAGTCAACTAAGAGTAATGGCTAATTCTTAAGAATGAAATTCAGAAAATAAAAATAAAAAGAACTTTAATGAGGAAGAAAAGAAAATCTGTCTAAAGAGACTGAAGTAGATGCATAGGAAATTCACTGACAAAGTTGGATTTTTAAAAGAAATGAACAGATGAAATTAAGAAAAGGTAAAAGAGGAAACATGGCATAATCCTGCCAGGACAAGGTCAGAAGCCTTAAAGCTTGGAAATCACCTGAACTTGTGATCACAAAAAACAACAAAAGAGAGTTTCTTGGAGAAGGAGGAAGATCAAAGAAGGCTCAGAATATCTATGTAAGGTGACTGGGTTGATGTCAATGGTTGATGGAGAGAATGCAGAACCATTCTACTCTTATTTTCCTTTGTTCTCCTTTCCAAGAAGAAAGATCTTTAAACTAGAAAGGACAAAATTAGAAGGGTTAATAGGAGATGAAGCCCCAAACAGGTGAGGAACAGTCAGTTCCCCTTGATGAATTCTAGTAACCTAGCTCAGATAAATTATATGAACATTGAATCACTGTCAAGGATATCTGAAAGCAGAGAAGAACAGAAAGAAAAGGTCACCAGACTGGAGAAAGACAATTATGACCTGATGATCAAAAAGGATGAAAGAGTAAAATCTGCAAACTCTAAGTCAATGACCTTAATTTCAATTCCAAGCAAAATTTTAGAAGGTATCATTGTTATTAATTAGTTCATACCTATGATATTATCAATATAAGATTTGCTGTTAGATAGCTCAGTGGATAAGGTGCCAGCCTGAAGAGTAAAGAAGATAAGTTCAAATCTGGCCTCAAACACTTACCAGCGACATGAACCTGAGAAGGGATTTAAACTACTTGTCTTAATTTCCTTATTTGTAAAATGGAAATAATAAAAACACCCGTCTCTCAGGGATGTTGTGAGAATCAAGTGAAACAGTAATTGTAAAGGGCTTAGTATACTGCCTGAATACTATATAAATGTTAGCTATTATTATAAACAATTCTCAAGGGAAAGCTTTATATACAAACTAACTCTTCTGCAACTTACAGTCTTAAAGCATTGCCTTGGGCACTGAAAAATTAAATAACTTGCCCAAGATCATAAAGTCAGTTAAACTTGGTGGGAGGAAAATGTGAAGAAGAGGGCAGGAGAGGAATGACTTGAATCCAGGTCTATCTCACTTTGAATATTACTCTTTATCCATATCAATTCACTGCATCTCTAGAACATATTATTAAAGAGATAACTTGTTAATATTTAGAAAGGAGAGTAAATGAGGAAGAATCTACATGGTTTCATCTAGAAGAGGTTACATAAGACTAATCTTATTTCTTCTTTCAATGGGGCTACTGGAGTGACAGATTAGGGAAATGCTACAAACATTATCCCAGCCTCAAACAACATGAGGGATTGGGTTTCAAAAATATGTAAATAGGATTATCTATATACTGCCATCTCTTAGTCAGGTACAAATTTCTTTTTAATAAGGTCAAGGGAACAGAATGACTAACCAAATAATCAAACCATGCCCCTGGGGGATTAAATAATGGGAGAACTTTGTTCTGGCCAGGTTATCAGTAGGGACTCCAGGCTCAGGCACATCTAGGGAAGCAGACATTTGCATTATTCTAGAAAACTATAGAAAGGACTAGGAGTCATGGAGTCATGTGCATGACAATGGGAGTAGATAAGGAGAGGAGATATTGAGAACAGGAAAGATGTGTGGGTTGGGGGGTAGGGAGGGAAGAACAAGGCAAATAGAAGAGAACACTAAAATTAAAGTGTGTGATATGCATGATGATCCAGCTAGGAGAAGGAGGAGTAATCAGACAAATAAGAGAACTTAAGAGACAGCAGTGTCATAAAAATTTAGAGGAAGAGACAGTAGTCAGAAGGAGAAGTTAGTCCAATGTTATCAAATGTAGCAGAGAAAGAGCAAGGATGAGAACTGAGAAAAGGCTGTGTGATGGGGCCATTAAGAGGTTATTGGTAACATCTGGAGAGCAGTTTCAACTTATTGATAAAATAAGAAGAGAGAATTCAAAAGATTGAAAACTGAGAGGAAAATGAAGACAATGGATACAGATACCTTTTTCTAGGATTTATCTGTGAAATGGAGATTTATAGGATACCATTTTGAATATCTGATAGGGTCATATTAAGGTTTTTTAAGGATAAGGGATAGTAGGACATGTTTCTAGGCAGAAGGAAACAAATCAATACTAAGCGAAAGACTGAAAATCAAAAAGACAAGAAGAGATGATTGTTCTTCTGTAGAAGGCAGGAAGAAAATGGGGTCAAGGTTAATATAGAAGGTTGGCTTTGTTGAAGAGGACTATGTCTTTACCAGAGAATAGTCTCTCCCCTACTCAATAAACACCAATTACTTCTAGGATCAACTACAAAATGTTCTGTTTGACATTTAAAGACCTTTATTCTTATCTGCTTCCTATTTTTTCAAATCTTACTCCACTACATGTACTCTTTGATCCAGTGACATTGATCTTCTGGTTACTCCAAAAACAAGACAATATTGTCTCTACTGGTTAGAGCTCATTAAAAAAAAGAGAAAAAGACCCACAAGTGCAAAATGTTTGTAGCAGCCCTTTTCATAGAGGCAAAGAATTGGAAAGTGAGTGGATGCCCATCAACTGGGGAATGGCTGAATGGTATATGAATGTTATGGGATATTATTGTTTTGTAAGAAACAATCAGCAGGATGATTTCAGAGAGGCCTGGAGAGTTACATGAACTGATGTTGAACAAAGTGAGTAGAACCAAGAGAATACTGTACACAGCAACAAGATTATGTGATGAGCAACTCTGATGTTCCAGCCTCTTTTAAGCAATGAAGTGATTGAAGCCAATTCAAATGGACCTGTGGTGAAAAGAACCATCTGCATCCAGAGAGTGAACTATGGGCACTGAATGTGGGTCAAAGCATAGTGTTTTCACTGTTGTTGTTATTGTAGTTTGCTTGCTTGTTTTTTTCTTTCTCATTTTTTCCCTTTTTGATTTGATTTTTCTTGTGCACCATGATAAATCTGGAAATATGTTTAGAAGAACTGCACATGTTTAACCAATATAGTTAAATAGTAATCCAATATAGATTACTTGCTGTCTAGGGGTGGAGGAGGTGAGGAGTAAGGGAGAAAAATATGGAACACAAGGTTTTGCAAGAGTGAACTATCTTTGCATATATTTTGAAAAATAAAAAGCTATTTTAATATAAGTAGATAGATAAGTAAAAATGAAAAAGTAAAAACAAAACCCATAAAACTAAGATATTATCTCTAGCTCTCTCAGCAACAGGCATTTTCTCTGGCTGTTCCTCATGCCTGGAAACTTTCCCTCCTTTACTCCAACAATTGATCACCCTGGATTCCTTCAAGCCCCAAGTGAAATCCCACTTTCTTCAATATCCTTCTTTAATGCCTCTTAATTCTAGTGCCTTCCTTAAATTAACTATTTCCTATTTATTCTGTATATAGTTTGCTTTATTTACTTGCATTTTGTCTGAAATATTAAATTGTAAGCTCCTTGAGGGCAGAGATTATCTTTTGCTTCTTTATGTATCCCCAGAGTTTAGAGCACTGCCTGGCATAGAATAGGCATTTAATAAATATTGATTGAGTAATGAAGAAAAGAATGGGGGATAATGTCAATGGATTTTGAAAGATAGAGAAGGAAAATATATGGGAAGACCTCCAGTTTGCTGGACAGATCCTCTATGAAGATCTATGGAAAGATAAGGACAATAATCGCAGGAGAAAGTGTAGATGGGTTATGATCTGTATTAATGGAAAGAGTATAAATATTTATGAGCTCACATATTTAATGAAGTATATGTAAATGTTAACATATTATAGTTATCACCTAACATAATCAAATAGCAATTAAATGAATTTACAACAATCCTAGGTAACATTTAGAATACAAAAAGGTCATTTTTGCTAGAAAATGTGAAAAAAATATTTACGTTATTTGAATATATTTTGTCTGGGTCTAATATATGAAAAAAGGTAAAATCATACCTTGCACTAAAGTCTTATTCTAATATTTTAACGGTGTAGATATGACCTTGTGTTCTTAAAGACTGTAAAGCAATAGAGCACATGCTCTGAAAGGTATTGTTGAGCTAAACAAATCTGGAATATGGGCCTACCTACGGACCATGTGGCTTTGTCTAAGGACTAGTTTAGACAAGACAAAAATTATCTCTAAATCATAAGAAAGCTTTGGGATAGGATTTTATTTGGAGATTATATTGTGATATAACAAATATATTGTATTGTGATAAAACAAAAAATTGCCAACTGAAGGCACTCATTACATACTTGCTAATTAAAATTCATTCATTAATTGAGATACTACAGTCTTTTAAAATGTAGTTTACAGGAAAATGAAATATACTAATGGCATTATTTAATATTCTCATAGTTCAATCAATTAACAAATAACCATATAATAAAGCATTCATAAAAACTTGTCATAAGTGCATGTTTTCTCATAATATGTCAAGAGTTAACAACATAGCAGATATTTGAATACCATGAATTTTAATAATTCTGAAAAGGGATGCTTTTAAATAGATTCATTCATTACAAGAAAAATGAAAGGACACTGCATTGAAATTTGTCATCACCAGATCAAACCTATATTTTCCTAATTCTGCTACTGCTTAAACTATCAGTCCATAATTCATTGCTAGGATAACCTTCAAAAAGAGCAACCACAATATGGGCACTAGGTGGCACTGCTACATTTCAATTTTAGGAATTATTTCCACATTACTAAGAAAAAACAAAAAAATTCAGCAGAATGATTACTGAAAGGAGGAAAGAGTGCTACAACTGAAGCTGCAGAAGAAAATGGTACTGTGATAGTGATGATCTTCTGAAGTCATATATGTAAAAAAAAAGTAGAGATTCTGTAATTAATCAATCTCTTATGCAAGAAAACAATTCAACTATCTACATTTCTAAAGGAAGAAATTATTCTGAAAGTCAACTATCAAATTTGTGTTTACAGCCAGTTCCTACTTAAACTAAGGGGACATGTACCATAATGCAGACTTCCTATAATCCTCACCTTTGGCTCTAATAAAGTTGCCAGAGGGGCTTCAGTGCCTGGAGTGGAGGACATTGCATAGTTTCATTGGTACTGCTGTTGTAACCACCACAGCTCCTGCCAGTCTGCAGCACGGAGTTGAATTTTCAAATGCAAATTTACATAAATCAAGAACTCTCTCTATAGGATATTCATTCTATTGGGCTTTTATTACAATTTTATAATCAGTAAAATTTTTTTTTTATCTTACCTTATTTTGTGAGCATTGTCTGAAGAGTTCAAGTTCATGCAAAAGCTGCCTTATTTTTTCTAGTGCAGAATCCAAAAGAATATTCAGACCAAACCTTACTCCATCATAAATAGCATTTATGAAGTCCTCCTAAAAATGCATGCATTAAAAATCAAATATTATTTTATATTAAAGAAATTATCATGGAATAGTTTCACTGGAATTTACAGATGCCTTTAGGACCATAAAATATTTTCTAACCATTAGGTAGATAAAAATAACATAGATAAGATAATCATTAAGCTAAAGAATAACAAGTGATCAATGTTCTATAATATTTATAATTAGCAAATCCTTGATTTGCAGTTTAATTTGTTCTTCTATTAAGAAGAATAATTATTTGTTACTTCAGTCTTATGTTCTGATGACAAATATCAGTTCAAAAAACCCGATTAAATGTGCATTCCTGATCATAGCCTTTATCAATTCAAATAAATTTGTAGAAATTAAAATTTAGTATCTTTTTGATAAGGGAAAGGGGAAAGAATCTGTAATTCAATTGATATGAGGAAATTCAAATGTGAATAGTCCTCCCACCAATGCTGATCAACAACCCATCAGAAACTTAGAGTTGAAAGAGAATTGCCTGTTGTCCTAAGATTAGGTTAAGTAGCTTGCCTACAATCACACATGAATCAGAGAATGTTTTTTTTGACTCCAAAGTCTATTATGACACACTGACACCCGCTACCATTTACTAATGACTAATGATTTTTATTAAAATAGAAAGAATGTCTTCTTTAAAACAAATAATTAATTTTTATGACAAAATAGAAATAGGGGCCCTATTTATTATCAATCTCTTAGCTGTCCTCAAAAAGGACTGCTTTAAGAAAAAAAAGATAAAATCACACTAAAACCCCCCCAAGTAATAAACAATAGGTTTATAGATTATTTTAACATTTTAGGATTATTCAAAATAGTTTAGAGTTTAATAGTTTTGAATTTACATATTAACAAGATCTTAATCTTCCAAAAAAAATGGTATATGTGCTGCAGCTAGGTGGCACAGTGGATAGAGCACCAACCCTGAAGTCAGGAGGTCCTGAGTTCAAATTTGACCTCAGACACTTAACAGTTCCTAGCTGTGTGACTTAACCCCAACTGCATTAGCAAAAAAAAAAAAAAAAAAGCTATATTTTGAATGAAATGAATAACCAAAGTAAATAAATACTATATAATGTTGATGTCTCAATACTGTAAATGATTTTTCATTATTAATTGGTTAGTCTTAATTAAATTCCTAATGGCAGATCATTAAAGCTACATAGTAGAGAGATAAAATACTTTTTAAAAATTTCAACAGTATTTTATTTTCCCAATTACATGAAAAGATAGTTTTCAAAATTCATTTTTGTTAAGATTCAGAGTTCCAAATTCTTTCTCCCTCCCTGCTTTATACTCCTCTTTCCTTAAAATAGAAAGCAATCTGATATAGGTTACACATCTACAATCAGATAAAATGACTTTTTCAAAATAATCTAGTGAATTAACAGGGTTAACATCCTAAATTTAGAGCAAAATACACATAAAGATTTTAAAATACTTCGAAGCTTATATCTAAACTTTTGAAATTTATGTAACAGATCTTTTCTAGAAAACTAAAAACTTATCATTGACTAACAAAACTCATTACAATAGTAACCCTCTTACATCCCTCCATACATGTTTTAAAAAATATATATAATCCACTTTACCTGAAGATTCATCACTTCATCCCTATTGTTTTCTAAAAGATGAAATTTGGTTCCTTTAAGAACTGCTACCTGCCCCATATATCTTAATGCTTGTAGCACAGTTTGGATAATTTTCTTTTGAACCTCATTCACCATTGAGGAAATATCTGAACAGCATCCCTGAAACATTAAAATAGGCCAGCTTGTTAGACTGGGAAGGTCAGAAATGAGAAAGCAGTGACAAGAAAATCTTGAGAAAATTTGACAATGGTACAATGACCATTTATTGTTGTTCAGTCACATCTGACTTTGTGGCCCTATTTGGGGTTTTCTTGGCAAAGATGCTGGAGTGGACCTATTAAAGTCCCAGACAACTGTCCAAGATAATGATTTGCAAAACAGTTGTTAATATTCCTTGGTGCAAGACATTCCTCACTGAAGAGTTCCCTATTATAGGTTGGTAAAAAAATAAAACAAAGATAAAACAGGTACCTAGAGTTTGGTTTCAAGGACAGCTTATTAAAACTGAGAAAACATTTATGGACACCTATAATTATTATACATCTATATGTATACATCTTCTTTCTAAGCCAATTCTAAAGCTCATCATGGCATGAAGCTGAGGTTGAGTTTTTTAAGCTACATTTTTAAAACAAACACCAGTGAAAAAGAAGCTCTGCCAAGTCCTATCATATTGGACAGGATTCATCAAGTAAGGTCTAGTGACTAACTATATCATTACTATTTAAGGACAGATCTAATTGAATTCAGAGAGACTCATCACCAGGTTGGCACAAGAGCTCTAAAATCTTCAACCACTGTAATTCTGTTTGTCCACTTTATAAAATTGTAACCTATGTAAGTGAAGCTAGCACCTACATTAGAAGAAAAAAATATGGTTCAGACCCGATTTCTTTACTATAGGCAACTGCCCAACTCCATGCAGACCTGCTTTGCAAATTACATTAGCTAGCTGCCACTGTGAGAAGGCTTGTTCAAGGTGTCATAGCCACTATGGGTTAGAGTGGGGAACTGAAATCGGACCTCTATCTACTGTGTCAGGATGACTCTCTTCATACACATTAATAAAATTACAGCTTAAGTATTAATACATGGATATTTACATATACAAAACCAAATATATACATGTATACACACACATATATAATATGTATTCTATTGAGACTGTCAGGACATCCTAACAACAAGAAAAGTTCTTCATATTTGCCACTGATTTCATTAGCAGATACTCTCCAAGGGTATAAGGAAAACTCTTATTTTAGAAGGCAATCTCAGAACCCCAGCCATAACCTATTTTGTAGCAAACTGGCAGAACATGAAATATAAGCTGTGGAATACACTAACCACTTTACTACACTGTAAGCAACCTAAAATATAAAAACTATACCTTGCACAATGTAGTAGCTGAAATAAGTTTGTATTTTAGAGCACTGTAATGGCTTTTGGAAGCTTCTCAACTGTGAAGTTGCAAAGCAGCTGCTCTTGTGCATAGGTAGCCAGTATAGTTAGAACTTGGTTTTGTTCTGCTTCTCTCCTGGACTTTTTCCTTCCTAAGTCCTCTCATTCTAATTCATGTTTTTTGTTTTACCCCATGCTGTATTTCATATACATATATTAAATTGTTGGATAGGTAACTTGTCCACTTACTATTAAATACTCATAGCATAACTTTAACTAGTCAAAAAACAAATGCACAGTATTCTTACTGCATTTGAAGAGTCTAGATACTTATATACTAATTATATTAATTACCTTGATGCATAGAATTTAGCTAAAAAACAGTATTATATAAGACATCTTCAAAGAAAGCCTCTTCTAATAGCAAAAACTTTCAAGTACAAAAACAGAGGAAAATCCACTGATTAGGACAAGAGTTTCCCATTTTTTCTTAAAGGCTTTTTGAGATCAAATAGTTTTAGTCCCTTAAGAAAAGAGTTACTAAATTACCTGTGAATCAAAATTTCAAAGACAATTCAGATGAATTTACCTGCAAAAACAATTGTAAATACCCTCCCAATTTTTTAACTTCCTGTGCCAAGTCATCATCAGGTCTTGAAGCAGATTGTGGAAAATCATCAAGCCAATGTTTGGTTAGAACAATAAGCTGTTCAAAAGCAGATGTCATTTGTATACAAAATAACTGGGTTGCTCGATCAGTAGAAAAAACTACAAAAAAGTAAAACATTAATCAGCAACAATCTCCTGATAAAAGAAAACTTTACTTTGAACAACACAAGTACATTTTAACATGGTCAAAAACAATCCATAATCAATATGACAAGCAATAATTCAAATTAGGACAAAAAATATAGAAAGTAATCATTAAAAAGCTGAGATAGCACTCACAATTATCTTGACTTTCTTCATCTTGTTGTTCATAAGCTTTGGAAATGGCAATCACACAAGAATGAATTTTAAGAAAACTGGTAATTAAGCTGTCTTCCATAGTCTTTTCCTCATCATCACTATGACTTAGGAAATCTAATGCTGAACCAATCAATTCCTTGCAAATTCCAGGCAAGAAAGATTCTGAGTTTGAATAAATACCGTCTGATTTCTGCATTAAACCTACATAAATAGAAAATAACAAACAAAAAAAGATAGCTGTTGTACCCAGCACTCAATCTTTGAAACAAATCTATCTTTTAAAATATAGCAGAGAACCAACCCAATACATTTTTAAAAATCATTACTATGTAACTTCCTTATGTTCTTTTTCTACAAGCTGAAGGTAAAATGATTAATATTATACAGTGGAATAAGCAATTGCAATAAATACATTTATTTATAATAGATTAAATTCCTCTACAGCAATAAGAATAACCCTCAATAAATGAAATTTATAGATGAGCAGCAAATTTTAACCAAAATAAAATAGTTTCATCTCCTCCCTTATCAGAAATTTCAACATAACTTACCATTCTCTAAATGCCTAATAAGGTACTTAACTAATACATACAAAAGAAAGCAAAAAACAAGGCTAAAATAAAACACAAACCATAAAATCAGTTACTAACAGAGCTGATTATAAGATAGCCAGCTTTATTTTATACTGGTTCCTTCTATGTTACAAGAACAGACTAATGATAACCAAGTCTATATAGTTACAGCCTATTTATCCAGAGATCAGACTTTTAGCAACTCCAGTGCTGTAAGTAAAATAAAAATAACACTGTAGTAGCAGCCATATAACATCTTCACTAATTACTATTGAACTTTTCTTCCTCTCTGTCTTACTGATCCTTTTTTCACATATAATTCTTAATCACAACTTGAAGTCATCTGATGTTCCAATTCATAGGACTAGAAGTTACAGATTAGAAGGAGAGGCAGACAGGGAACTATAAGAGTCCAACACAATGAAAGCAAAAGTGACATCTGGTAGCCTGATGTCAAAGAAGAAAGAAAAACTGAGAAGCACAGAAATGTATTATTGCAAAGCAGAACAGATGTTCCTTGTGATAACAACAGGTCATCAAGAAGAAGTAAATTATGCTCTTTATCCTGCCTGAGGTCCTATTTCAATGTTTCAACCCATTGGGGAGATGACAAGATTATAGCAGTGAGTTCAAGGGAGAATAAAAAATACTTGATAACATGACTTAAGTTTGAGAACCTAAAGAAGCCAAACCCTTATAGATTACTGAGAAGGTTCATGTTATGCCTCAAAAGGCAGCTAAGGGGCATAGTAGGTAGAGCTTTGGGCCTAAAATCAATCAGAAAAACCTGAGTTCAAATCCAGCCTAAATATTTACTACCTAGGTGACCCTGGACAAGTCACTTAAGTTTTCTCAACTGAAAAATGGAGTTAATAGCATTTACCTGATAGGGCTGTTGTGAGGATAAAATTAGATATTTGTAAAGTACTTAGTACAGTGCCTGGAACAAAGTAGGCACTAAATAAAAGCTTGTTCTCTTCCCCACTGTATATTTATTTTATCATTTTAAGTCTCAGAAATAAACTAATTATATTATGTAGATGCTAACTTAGTTGAGAATGGCAAAGTTCATCACCAGGAAGCTACAAAAATCCATAAATCAAAGAAAAATTTAAAACAGCCCTTCAATCTGCTTGTCTTCTGCTGCCCAGTGATGGTGGTGGAAAAAAAGGATGGATGATGCTAAGACTTGAACAATTTTCAGATTAACTATAAACGTTAACTGTAGATAGCCTAAATGTGAATTATTTGTTCAATGACTAATAAAATAACATATCATTAGAAGAATTAAATCACATCATACTGATAATTTCAGAATAAATGAAACTAGGAAATTGTACCCATAAGGAGGAATCACTCATGGATCCTTGGAGAAGCAAACTAAGGAATTGATTTCATTATGTACCCAAAGGTAAGAATAAACTTGATGAGACACTATATAGGTTCTCCTGAAAAAGACTCATAAATATTCAAGAGATTGGCCCAACATCTATGCAAGAAAAACAAAAATGATGAAAAATGTTTATTATCCAGATTATGCTATGTAGATAGATGCCCAGCCATTGAATCGGGAGATATATGTGGTTTTTGGTGTGTATGTGATTGTGTGCATGTGTGAATACACATACATATGCACACACACGTAAAAGTTGTATAAGTGAGGCTCAGAAAGGAACAAAGCACGAGGAAGAATAAGATAGGTTGTTGCTTTTGGGAAATTACTGTTTTTAATCATCCTAGTTGCTGTTCAGTGAAAAAATCCATTTCCCCCCAAAACAAATATTTTCTCAAAAGTGCTACATAAATATAAATCTGAGAACACTCATAAGGAATTAAAGTTGCAGGTGACCCAAAGGACAACAGATGCAAATAGAATGAAGCCTCTTTCTAGTGATGACCTCTGTGAAAAAAGTATTATCAGGAATATCACAAGGAAATCTATGATTGGAAAGGAAGTATGTCGGTCATGCAAACAGAGTAAAAGTTAACAGATAGAAACACTTCCTCAAAAGACACATACGTGCAAAAATGTTTGTATCAGTCTTTTTTGTAGTGTGGCAAGGCACTGTAAATTGAATGGATGCCCATCAGTTGGGGAATGGCTGAATAAGTTATGGCACATGAATGTAATGGATTATTGTTCTATAGCAAATGATGAGTAGGCTGATTTCAGAGAAGCCTGGAAAGACTTACATGAACTGAGAATGAGTGAAGTGAGCAGAACCAAGAGAACACTGTACACAATAATAACAAGATTATGTAATGATCAATTGGGATAGACTTGGCTTGTTTCAGCATAGTGGTGATTCAAGACAATTCCAATAGTTGTGAGATGGAAAATGTCATCCTCATTCAAAAAGAGAACTATGGAAACTGAATGTGGAAAGAAGCATAGTATTGTCCCCTTGCTTTTGTTGTTTGTTTGCTCGTTTTTTTTCTCATGGCTTTTTTCCTACTGATCTGATTTTTCTTGCACATCATGACAAATATGAAAATATGTTTAAAAGAATTGTATATATTTAACTTATATCAGATTGTTTGCTCTCTGGGGGGGAGAGAGAAAAATTTGGAACAAAAAAGTTTTACAGAAATAAATGCTGAAAACTATCTTTACATTTATTGGGGAAAATCAAATACTATTTAGAAAAGAATTTTTTTAAAAAAGAAAGAAAACACTTCCTCTGGTATCCTCAAAAAGTAAAAAACTTTTTCCTCTGGAGAGGAAGGTCACTACAACACTAGGTAGAAATGAAAACTAAAAAAGATCTGAATGGGTAGAGATCTGTACCAATAGAAGAAATCAAAGAGCTCAGAGATTTATTTTCTATTTTAAGTATCTTCCAGGTAAATAAGTAAGGAAATAGTTAATATGTTTTAGAGAAATTTCCATCAAAAAGTAGTTATAATTTGAAGAAAGTTCTCAAGCTTGTAATGTTATGTGAAGCAGTTATGTGAAATATCTATTTTCTGATAATGATGATAATTTTCTGATGACAGCTAAATTAGATGTTACCGTAGTTATACATGCTTTTTACACTGTAAGCAAGTGAATATTATCTTATGTAATCTAAGAATAAATGCAAAAATGAAATAAGCCAATCAAGTTGTCAAGTTAGCTCCTCTTACAGACTACTTTATAGAAATACTCATGTGTTTTAAGGATTTTAGAAACATCTGAGAATTTGTTTTTATCTGAATTTAATAAGATTAAACCTGCATTTTCTTCTTTGTTAATCTTTATGACTCTGCCTTTAATTACTCTATAATAATGATAACTATTTTCGTTTATTTCCTTTTATTTTTCTTACAAGTTACTATAATTATTATATATTAACCTTAATTACACATACATAAATTTTAAAAACATTACATTTAATTTCCTGCTCCTGAAACACATGGTCAAGTTATCATATCCTGGTACAAATATTTAGTCAGACTTATATAATCTATAATATTTACAAATTTTTCCTCTCATAATTATATTACTAAAATGATTTGAAATGCAAATTAATAAATTTGATAGGAAAAATACCTGATGAAGAATTTAGACTCTGAACTGGATGGACTTTTATATCTTGTAAACATCCAGAAATTCTCCTATTCTTCATCAAACTCCTACTCCTACAATAAAAAAGGCCAGAAAGTAAGGAACTATATATAATACATGTTACATTCTTAAAAAGCATCACTTTTTCCAAATGAAGATGGACATCCTATTTCATCAAATCTCCATTATAGAAGGAGAAAAAGGAGGAGGAGAAAGAGAAGGTGAAGGAAGAGGAGAAAGAAGAGCAAGAGAAGGAGGAAGAGGAAATTTCAATAGTTAATTCTAGATTATATTCACTAATGAAGGAGAGTAGTACATAAGCTAAAATATCAAATAATACTGCAAATTATTTATGCTGGCTCTATAATAGATGATCTGTCAAATTCTTATTATCATCGCAAAATGTTGCTATTACTATATACAATATTCTCCTGGTTTTGCTCACTTTACTCAGCATCAGTTCATGTAAGTCTTTTCTGACTCACATGACTTAAGTCTTCTGACCTAAGTTTTTTTCTGAAATCTGCCTGTTCATCATTTCTTATAGATCAACAATATTCCATTGCATTCATATACCACAACTCATTCAGCCATTCCCCAACTGAAGGGCATCCCCTCAACTTCCAATTCTTTGCCACCACAGAGAGCTGTTTTCAGAAATGGTTGAATCAGTTCACAAGGGAGTAACTTTTAAGTGCTGTCTTATTTTCATATTTATGAATTGGAAAAAAAAAAAGCTTAAAGTCTTATTGGAAGAATCAAGTATATTTTATGTCCTGGGACTTATAAATTGGGTGTTTTTGTTTGGTAGAATACCTTTGAACACCTTGATAATTGAAAAGTATCATATTTATTTGTAAAAATAGTAATAATATATTGATTTGGGGCCTTAGTCCTTATAAATCGTATCTATGAAGTTTTAGCCTTGTACCAATATTTATAACTGACCTGCAAACTTGAGGAATATTGGCATATAATGGAAACACTATAGATTCTTAATGATGGCACTGCTATCTGGGATAAAATACTGTTGTTCTTCCACAAAGAAGTTTGGTTCACTTGAGTGTAAAATGTTGACAGTAAAATGTAAATTCTATCTTGTAGTTGAGTGAAAAAAAATTGATAGGACCTTGACAAGGAGCTTCTTTATTTTTAGTGTAAACATAATTTTAATAGATTAGTTTTGGAACAAAAACCACTTTCCTGTTTTAAAGTTGTAATAGTATTATTCTATACCAAAACTAGCCCCTAAGAATTTGATTTTTCCTAATTCTTCTAAGGTAGAATAATAGATTGAAACATAGAAAGTACCAGAAAGGTCATGTTTTTAGACCTCAGTTAACAAGAGAAATATTTAGATTTAGCTACCTTACTTTTGGGCAAATCAGTTTATATCTTTGGGTCTCTGTTTCCATATCTATAAAATACATGGGGGTTAGGCTCTTTGATTTCTAAACCTCCTTCCATTTGTGACTTTCACTTTTTATTTAGATAGGAAAAATTGACTCAGGGAAGGAGAAAGGAACAGAGGCATGAATATTCCAAAGCAACAAAGGGAAATGCTCTTTTTCCCCTTCTTCTAATATACTGCTTAGAATATGAAAGTTAATTTTAACATTGAGTGTACTCTAAACTGCTAAATTCTCGAAAGAATTACAAAATATTAACAACAATATTAAAAAAACTGCACCAAAATCACTGATAGCAAGAAAAATGCAAATCACATCATAGCAGATTGGCAAAAATGGCAAAAGAGAAAATAATCAACATTGAATGGGGTTGTAAAAAGAAAGGGATACTGACTAATGTATTGTCATAGAGCTGTGAACTGAATCAGCTATTCTGGAACTCAGAGATTCTACTGTTAGTCATTTGATCCAAAGGTCAAAGTTATGAGTCTAATTCAAAAGTAGGAGCATTTTTTGACATAGTGAAGAACTGGAAAAAATATAGATATCTATCAAGTGAGGAATGGATATACAAATTGTGATATAGGAAAGTAATGGAATATTATTTCCCCCTAAGAAATAATGAGTATCATCCTACAAGATCAAATAAGCTCACAACTCATCAATGCCCTCTGTCCTTCTGATTGGAGGGTAATCATGAGCCCCCAAGCCTCTAGTTAAGGAGGAGGTCTAGATCAGCTGTGACCCCATCCCTTTTAAGCTTCCTTTTATGTATTGTTTTATTTCATTAAATTGTGAACTCCTTAAGGTCAAAGATCATCTTTCTTTTTCCTTCTTGTATCACTAAAGCTTAGCAGAGTGCCTGGCATATAGTAGGCATTTAATAAATGTTTGTTAATTGATTGATTGAACTGACAAAAAATTTTAAAAAATGAAATCAAACAAACAACAGACACAATAACTACAATATGAATGGAAAGAACAGCAACAACAAAGTTGAAACAAAATTTGGCCTCAAATAAAAGATCGAATCTCATCTCTTCTTCACAGAGATAGGAGCCTATGGATGTAGAACCCTGAATATATTAAAAATTTGAGTACTATATTGATTAGCTCTGCTGAGTTGCTTTTGCCTCCTTTCCTTTTTATTCATTCTCATAAGAAATTGATTTGTGGATGGAGGAGGGATATCATGGAAAATAAAGGCAATTTCTAAAAAAAAAAAAAAAAAAATCGATATAAAGAAAAAAACAGCTGAGGCTGCAAAGTGCTAGAAATACCAAAAGGAACTCCAAAGTTACAATTTCAAATGATGCTGAAAAATAATTAACTTGAAAAGCAGAGACCATTATTCTCTTCCCTGTAGAAAAAAACCTCCTAAAGAGTGAATTTTCCAGTGGCCATAAAGGGTCCCCAAACTCTCTTTCATGATTATTCATATGACAATAACACTTGTTTGGAAGATAATTAGCTCAATTCATAGGTATAGTCTGATAGGTGATGCCTAACTGGGCAGGGGGTTTCACTTAGAGAATTTCGTAGTTCAAAAGGCTCTGAGAGATAAGATTTAATCTAAGAATATCTGGGATATTTGATCATTCAGCTTCTGTCTCAAGATTTCTAGCAATGGGAAATCCACTGCCTCCAGAGGCACCCTCGGACATTTTTTAAACATTTCTAATTGTTAAGATGCCTTCCCTCATATCAAGACCAAATTTACATATTTGCAACTTCCACTAGCTCTAATCTCTTAGGCCCAGAAGAATAAATTTAATTTCTCTTCCACATGACACCTTGAATTATACCAGTACTTATTAGATTCTTTGTTGGATCACCTCAGGTAGGGAACTGTTTTATAAAATGGCTCCCAGTTGATGGAAATAACTTTTCTTTGAAATCTTTTTTACATTGCTTCTAAATTCTTCAATGGTTTAGTTACTGAAAAACACATATCTATCCAGTACCTTTCCTCTTATTTTAAGATGTGCTTATTTATCATCCAGATTTATAATTTTGAGAGTTGACTCATAAGTGATAATACTTAAGACTCTATTAACTTAATAATGTAATATAGAGAAGCCATGTTTTGAAGGAAAGTGGACTTAAAATAATAAGCATGGCTAATCTTTTATACTAAACCTAGATTTATGCTAGCTCATATAATTTCATAAAAGGAATGAAATACCATATTTTTGTGTTTCCCTTCAACCTGAATAGCTAGCAATTTAATACTTAAAATTGACTACTGTAATTTGATCAGTTTTATAATAAACCTCATGAAATATGACCAAATGGCACATAAAAAAAAAATCCACCCAGTTCCTTTAAAACAAAAGACTGCTCTGTGTATAGCGGGAAAATATAGTATTTACCTCCTTCTAGAAAATGAAGAGACTGTTGTATTCGCTAAATCAGGCTCCCATTCATCTTCTGGATCATAAAAAATATCTTCGCTCTTAATACTACTATTATTCTAAGAAAAAAAAAGAATTTATTCTGATTAATTTTTCTCTCAACTTTTTTTTCTGGTCTTTTTCATAGCACATTTCCTGTCTTCTGGTCATCATCTTTATTTTTCTGCCATTGGAACCCTGGATTCTGCCTCTGAGACACTAAGTTTTTGCCTTCTCTCATCAGGACCAGACCTCCACGGTAACTTCCTGATCATCTCTACATTATGACACTACTCCATCTCACTTCCCTTGTCAGCTCCTCTTTATAACATCTTCCCCCGTTAGAATATGAAAAGAAAGCCTTCAGGGCAAGGCTTTAATTGCTTGTATTTGCATTCCTAGTGTTTAAAGCATAGTGCCTGGCACATAGCAAGTGCTTAATAAATGTTTGTTATACCTAATTCCATCCATCCATCTCTTAACCAGAAATCCCAATTCTACAAGTGTAGCTTTGACATTCTTACAAGTTATAAAAGATTTTAAAAGAAGGAAAATCAGACTGTTTTCCTCCATTTCTAAGTGTAATATAATTAAATTTACTGATATAAAACTTTTTTCCACCCCCCCAATATTAAAATTCCATACCTCATAGAGTTCTTTCATTGCTGCAAGTTTAGATTCAAACTTTTCTAGGCTCCAGAAAGTTGAGATTCCCAGTTGAACATTACGAACCTGGATCTGAACAAAAGGCTCAATACTATTTCCTTTGCTTGATATATCATGCCTGAATGGGGAAAAATAATAAAATACCCCTAAAAACACAATACTTTAGGGAACATTTTCTTAACTAGAATAAAACAAAAATTCTGACAAAAACTCTACTGTAATTAAGTATTTATATAACAGCAAAAAAAAAATTACTCAAAATGAATTATGTAAAGAAAAGTCTGAAATACTGCACAAATCGATGATTCAAAAAACATCTCAAAAGACACAGTCTATTTTAACTATGAGAAGATATGAATTAACATTTAAGATTCATAATTAAATATTAAAATGGATCTATGATCCTGCCATTATGGAAGATTCCTCCAATACTGGAGAATGCAAATCAAACGTCAATGCAGAGTAGCATTTGGGATTATAGTCTTCACAAAGTTTTGGTATATTTCTGATATGTTAAAATATTAGGAATCTTTAGATAATTGTAGAAAACATGATTAAAGTTGAAAGTTGGAAGGAGGAGAGTTGGCAAGGATATAAGCATTTTATAAGTAAACTATATTCCATCACTCACCTATAAAAAACATAACACTTTCTTAATTTGTTGCTAATGGTGTTGGCTTCTTGGATCATCATTGAAAGCTTCATGAAATTCCAATTAGGCTGAACTAATGTAAAACATAAATAATGCAAAACTAAGTAAAATAAGTAAATATGTTTCTCTAAGAATAGCCAAATTTCCCAAGTTACTAGAATTTTGAGGTAATTACAAGTAATAACTGACACTTATATAACATTGCACATTAAAGTACTCTATATGCATTATATCACTTGACTTTCATAACCATTGGATATTACAAGTACTATTATCCTTATTTTATAGAGGAAACTGAGGCTAAAAATGGTTAAGTGATTTGCTTATAGTCATACAGATAGTATGTTCAAGAAGCTGGATTTAAATCCAAATCTTTCCTATTCTGATGGATTCCTATCTTTTATACACATTGCTTCTCTAACTATATAATGTAAAGGATAAGATGTATGGCTGAAGGACAGATGTATTTAGATTCCTTTATTTATCTACATAAAAGTCAGAGTTTCCTTAGTAGAACATCAATAGCTTGTAGGCAAGGAATCTTTTTTTTTCTTCTGTTTCTTTTTTTTTTTCCTGTATCCTAGGCATTTGTACACTGCCTTATATATATACTCATTTTTATCAGTAACATACATAGCTTTTCATTAAGATAAATACCAATATTCTCCATCACTTACTTGTTAACATCTTATCCTTGTTATTCCTATTCTGTTGTAAAATCTGTACTTCTTTAACAATTTTCTGCTTCTCAGCCTCCAAAGCTTCAAGAATCTTTGTATGCCGAACAGTATGATCTTCTAAGGCCTAAATAGTATCCATTTTTATAAGTCCATTCAAGAAATAAAGCAAAAAAACAAAGAAAATATGCAAACATACTGACAACACATACTTTATGACTGAACTTTGTTTTGTAACATATTATATCATATTAATTTAAGTTATACAATTGTACCAAATTATCTATATTTCTGTTTCATAATAAAGGCATGATAGTTGTTTTTAATGGAATAAGTTTAATTTTTTACATCTAAAAATTTTGATGAAAAGTAAAAAAATCTGCCTACAAACATATGATCAAAATCATCTGTGATCATGAAAAAAGGTATTTCAGAGATTATTTTAAGAACATCTTTTGCATACATCAATTTTTTGCCACTCAAATTACTACCACTTATAGTTCAGACCAGGCCCTAGAGAATCATGCCTCATTTGAACTATGAATTGGACTCCCAGCCTCAAGCCTATCCCATTTCAATCTATCCTCCTCACAGCTTCCAAAAGTTTCTTCTTAAATCAAATGTCTAACCATATAACCTCACCCAATTCCTGATGGAAATTATAATGGCTCGTTATTTTCTCTGGAATCAAATATAAACTTTTCTATTTGGTTTTTAAAGCTCTTTACAACCTGATCCTTTATTATTTTTTAAAGTTTTTAAATATATGACTTTACTCCCCTCCACAAATTTTCTGGTCCATTAATTTAGGCTTCTTTGTTGTTCATCAAATACAACATTCCCTTCTCTGTTTCAAAAATTTTATAGTGACTATCTCCAATGCCTAGAAAACTCTCCTTTCTAAACTCTACTCATGAAATCTTCAGTTTCCTTTAAGATTCATCTTAAGCACTATCTTTTCCAGAAGGCCTTTCCCACTTTACCCAGCTGGTACCTTATAACTCTATTCCATCTACTCTGAATATTTCTTGCTGATATATATGGTGTCTCCATATAATATAAGCTCCTTGAGTGCCAGAACTGTTTTTTTTTTTGTTTGTTTGTTTTTGTTTTTGTTTTTTTACTTCCCCAAAGCTTAGCACTATGCTTTATATGTAGTAATCACTTAATAAACGTTTGTTGATTGATAGACAACATGAAAAAATTCTAATCTGTCACAAACTAAATTTTGAAGATAGATATGATTCCATGCTTTTCTATTAGAAAATATTCTAATATTATTACATTTTTACCAAATTATTTGTATTTTAGAGACTGGTGGCAAAAAAAAAAAAAAGAGGCAGTATCTATGAAAGGCATAATATTCCTTAGTTACTTAGATTATTTGGAATCTTTGTCAAGTAGTTCAATTATGCTTAGTATTAGGAAGCAACCTTTACTGCTTTCTGCTTTGAAGTAGAGAAGAAAAAAAAAAATAATTGCACAGTAGTCAGTCTATCTAATTAAATCTTACCTACTGATTCAAACCTTAAACTTTCCAACTAAAAATAAAACAAGGGTGAAAGGAAAGAAGAGATCTATTAAACAATGAAATGATAAATGGTATGAGAAGACATTATAAAATCATGCAGGTGTAGAGCTATTCTTAATGGCTCTGTCCTTCTGGTTCTGAAAACTGAAATCTAAGAACGGTACCAGAAAGAAAATACTTACCACAAATTTGGCCTGACAAGAAAGCACTTTTTCATTTGTACGCTTGCATTTTTACATCACCTTGCAAATCTTTCAAAAACCACCTTCTTTCAAGATTCCCAAAATAGGAAAAAAGGGCTAGTGTTTTCCTTATGACTAACCAGATAGACTAGTTATAGATTGGAAGTTACCTGTTTTGTAGCCAAAGTTTCCATTTCTAATCGCTTTTTATTAACATGGACTTTCTGTTCCAGATGCTGTTTTGCTTTTTCTAATTCCTGTATTTTGTCATTAGCCTTCTGATTATTTATTTCCTGCATTTTCTTCCTCTCAGATTCTTCTTTCTTTATAAAGAGGAACAACACAACCAGAGAACACAATGAATACCATCTTCAAAACAAGGATCCTGGTCCAGCAAAAGGATCATGGGTTAAGAAGTGGAAGACTTGAGTATAGATGCTAGCTCAGAGATTTTGAGTAAAGCATTTAACCTCAGCACCCTCAACTTCCAATTGGATCAAAGTGCCTTTCCAGGCCTAAGAAAGTAAAACCTTAGTCAATACACAATAGACTTTTGTTTACTAATGGGAAAGTTACCATACCAACACAACTTAGAATAAAATTTGTATAAATAACTACAAATAATTATCAGTGCTTTTAACTTTTAGGATCTTCCCCTTCAAAAGGGGTCTGTGGAATCCCAGAAAAGTTACTGTCAGACAGTAACTACTAACATAACTAGCTACAAATCTCAGATTATACATAATTTTTTGCATCTTTTTCTTCTGCTTGCAGGAATGACTTTCTTGGCTGCTATTATTCCTGTGGCAGAATATAAGTATAAAACCTCTCTCCTCCTACACTCATCTGCCCAGAATTCCCAACACCCACATTATGACTCCATCATAACATCAGCATGAGATTCCAGTAAAGACTAAAAATAAACTAATGCTACTTTTTCTTTTCTTTTCTTTCTTTTTTTTCTTTTCTTTTACCAGTTCTGTTTCCAGGGCTTTTATTTTACTTTCATAGACAGCTCTTTGAGAAGAGAGTTCTTGCTGAGCCATTTCTTTTGCAATCTGGATTCCTTGCATCATTTCTTCTTTAGCTTTTAACCGTGCCTCTTCTATTTCTGCTTCAAGTCTATAAAGTAGCAAGAAATCATAGTATTCATTTTCTGGCATTTCTGTTTGTCATGAATAGTTCCAAACTATTGAACAATTGAACAATTATTTAAACTTGTCTAAAAAAATTATGATAAACAATATAAAAATGCAATTTTATTCTAGGAAAATATTTGCTCATATTCCTTAATATAAGAACATTTCACTAAAAAGAAATTGATGATGGTTGAAGCAAAAATTCCATATGGAAATCAATAACATCAATCAACTTCTGGTTATAACTTAAGAAAATATAAATGATGATGACTGCTATAATCCTCTAATTCATTATATTTCAAGTGACCTACTATAATTTGGTTTGATAGACTTAAACTATATGTAACATACAATTTTAAAGGACTTAGAATTTGCTTTCTTGCTTCTGTATGAAAAAACAGGCTTTCTTCTTTTTTTCTTCAGGTTTTAATTACAGGATCAGAATTTTTTAAAGAGTCCCATGGATAATAGGATAAGTCTACTTTAAACCAGGGATGCAACAAAGTATATATATATATATATGTATATATATTATTTATTTATTTATCTAGAACATCCTAATCAAATCTTCTAAGGACTAATTCTTTTTGACAGCTGCAGCTATTTCTACTACCATAAGAAGGGATAGGAGAGAAATCAGAGAGATGCACATATAAAAGTAAAGCTATTTTTAAGTCAGGGAAAAACTATGTCTTTACCAACTAGCAGAAAAAACTGAATACTACATGGCTGAATGATGTATCACTATATAGATAGTGTTTATTTCTGTGCATACAGAATTTGACATATAATACTATCAACAGTAATACTTACTGTGATCTCTGAGCCATAAGCAATTCATTTTTTGCAAACTCAAAGTCTTTTGGACCATCATTTGTAAGAACAGACCCACAAAATGGTATTTTTCCTTTCTGTACTTCTACTGGATGATTAAATCTAAAATAATGATCTCCACCAAGAATGACACGATCGCCCTAAAGTGGGGGGGAAGGTACAGATTTACTGAGATTAAGGATCAACTTAGAAAAAGAAGGAAGAGTAAATCATGTTCAATAATTTTATAGTTTATCAAAAATTTAACAGCAATGTTAACTTTTTAGACACAATGTGGATTTCAAACATTTTTTTAAATATACAGAAATTAATTTTTTGTATCAATTAAACTTACATGATGCAGAATGGTAGATTCTGAAATATGTTTTCCATTTACATACGTTTTTGCATCTCCTAGTGGAATAATACTGACTGTTCCATCAAAATTTTTAATAATACTATTAAAATAAAAAGCAAAATCATCATAAGACACACAAAAGGGAAAAGAAAATAGTCTATTGTAATAAGATTTCTCTTTGTGGAATTAAAGTTTATGCTTAATGTCACAGTCAACATATTGTCTTGTTATTTTAAAAATTATGATCAGCAAGAAAAAAATTAGACCCAGTCAACAAGATCATACACAAGAAACAATTATATCATCCGCAAATTAGAAAATTAGGGTTTATGACAAGGTTCACTATTGACATTCCAAAACATTTTCAGTGAGTTAAATGAGCAGCAAAATGAACTTGAAGATGATACATTCCATCTTTTTGGCATATCATATTAAAAACAGGTCTGTATGCTGCAAAAAACAAATTTGTTCCTTTTATTTAAAGGATATCTTTTCCTAGAATATCATTATAATAGCTTTGTAAAACATGCATGTTTGTATTATTCATGTATAGAAGACAGTACTCTAAAGCAGGACTTCTTAAATTTTTTCCACACACATCCCCCTTTCACCCGAGAAATCCCAGGTAGATGAGTATATAAAACAGGAATACAAACCAAACATTTATTGATAATAAATCATAATTTCACAACCCCCACAATTTAGTTACAAGATTCCATATGGGGTTACAATCCACAGTTTAAGAACCTGCGCTCGAGATAGAGAACACTAAACAATACTTGGGGGTGGGGGGGGAGAGAAGGAAAGACAGCTGAAAACTGTCTCTGATGGATTAGTTCTCCTATCATCCTCAAAAGTCATGTAGGGATTCCCAAGACAATAAAAGATAAAAAATAGCATAACTCTAGTGTGTATGTGTATGTGTAAACATTTTAAACTATAACCATTTTATAGCTTTTTAAAATTAAAATTAAAGTTTCAACAGCTTAAAAAATTTTTTTTCAAAGATACTGTTTTTATGAAATAACATACCAGTGATCATCAGCAATTAGCACTCCTGATAACTGAATATCATGATCTGAATTTGGTTTGTACTTCCCAACAGTAGTTTTTCCTTCTTTTATCATATAGAGTAACATCTCTGATAGTTGTGGATCTTCATTGAGATTGACAAGGTTTGGTAAACGGTTATCCATTTTGAATGTAATTCCTGCTTTCTAGGTAAATTCATTTAAAAAAAAAAGAATTTAATCAGATGTGACAATATTTCTACTTGTTTAAAAATTCTACCTTTTGAGCTGCAGTCACATGTGCCCAACTGCCTATCAGATAAATCAAATTCCATAAATTTAAGATGAAACTAATTTTCTTTCCCCCCAAACCCACCTTTATCTCAAACTTCTTTATTTGTATCAAAAGTATCACCATACTTCTAGTCACCTAGGTTCAGAACTTTCATATTCTTCTTGATGCTTGACCAATAGCCAATCAGTTGTCAATCTTTTTCATTTCTACCTCCACAGCATCTCTCAAATACATGCCCTTCTCTTCATCACACAGTCATCACCTTATTTCAAGTCCTCATTATCTCTTGCCTGTACTATTTCAATGACCATCTAATTGGTCCCTCTGAATTCCATCCTCCACATAATTACCAAAGTGATTTCCTAAAGTATAGTTATGTCTATGTCACTACTCAATATTCTCCATTGGCTTCCTAATGCCACTAGGACCAAATATAAATTGCTATTTTGCTTCTGAAACCTTTTTTAACCTTAGTATTCATTTCTCCCCTTTCCATACTCTATGGTCCAACAAAATTGCCACTCTTATTCCTTTTATATGACTTTTTATATATCTTATACTTGTAATATATTCCCATTTTGCCTCTGCCTTTCAGCACCTCATTTCCTTCAAAAGCTGTTGAAGAATTTACCTCTATATAAAGCCTTTCCTAATTCTCCCAGTTGGCAGTGTATATATGTGTTTATATGCATGCTGTTTCTTTCTCCAAGCAATAGCAATTTCATTTTTAATCTTTATATCCTAAGCATAGTTGCTGGTATATTATACACACCTAAGTATGTTTGTTGATTAAGAAACCTAATGAGTACTAATATTCTGCATGAAACTTCAAAATAAAATAAAATATAATTTATCTATAATCTTCTCCCTTTTACTTCTTCATTAATCTTAATGGCACCATCATTATCCTGGTTATCCATTCTAAAGAATCCTCAAGTTATTTTTGACTCCTTTTTCTCCTACAACTACACTAACCACCATTGCTACATCTGATGTATCGTTATATCAGTTCTTCCTAACATCTCTTACATACTTTCCTTCCCTTTTATTCCCATTGCCACCACTTTAGTTCACAGAGTCATTTCATGCCCAGATTATGCTAACAGTTCCTCCAATTTCATCCTGTAAACTTCTGCTTGGTTAATTTTCCTAATTCATACCCCTGAGATAATACAGGTCTCCTCACTACTCACAAACCTTCAGTGTCTATAGAATAAATCCAAAATCCTTAGGCTACTATTTAAAAGTGTTACAATTTGGCTCCCACCTACCACAATATATATTTTACAGTAATTGATCTTCTACTGCCCAACATGAACCTCTGGCAAAATATCCACAAACCAAAAAGGCTGTGAATTTTTTTTTTCTTTTCAAGTATTCTCCTCATTTTCTTACTAGCAAAATTCTACCCAAATTTTAAGGCCCAGCTCAGATCCCACTTTCTCCATGAATCCTTTCCTGGAGATAGTTAAGTAAAATTGATCTCTCCTTCCTCTCAAGTCATGAAGCATTTGTTTGTTACTTATTTTATAACTAAATTGATTGCCTTTTATTAATTATTTTTATGTGATTGTAACTTATTCTGACAATTAACTTACAGTTAGGAGGGCACTGGCTAGAGGCCTATCATCCTTATTAACTTCATAGCAACTAATTTTTTTGTCTCAGAATAAAGTAGTACCTGCAATTCCTTAGTTTCCTGAAGCTTTCTTTTTTCTGCTTGTTCAAGTTTTTCTCTCCATGCCCTTTTCAGAAAGAAACAAAGTCACTAAGTTCAATATTACAACACATGCATTCTGATCATATGAGGTACTAAACATTTGAAAGATTACCATAAAGAGCTTAGGGAATTTTTTTTATTCTGAAAGCATTTCAAAATAGAACAGATTAAGCTCAATTTTTTTTGAAAGCAGGAGAATGTACTTAATGCCCGGAAAAAACTCCCCTCTAGTTCTAAAATTCCTACACAGTAAATACATTCAAAGTTTAAAATAATTACTTCACCTATGCATTTCTGCTATCTCCTTTTCTTGTTGGTGAAGTTTCATTCTTAAGGAAGTTATTTCTTGCTGACAGCGTCTGTATCGTTCAGGGTCAATATTCCGAGTGTTTCGTTGAGTGGCTTTCAGCTTTTCAATTTCTGCTTTTAGTTCTAAATATTTTCCCCAAAAGAAACATGCACACATGAAGGTGTAGTTCTTCATTTGTACTTTGAAATCATTTTTTATACTTAAAGCATAATTGATTTATTAAAAAATGCATCTTAATTTTTAATGACATAAATACAATATTTCCATATCAACAAAAAGTTTGTTCCTTCCCTAGGTGACAAATCAAAGACACAATTGTTTCTTTGTTGTATAAAAGAAATTGAATAACAAATATTTTAAACACCTACATACAAAGGATATATTTCAAAATAACTCCAGATAGATATCTTATTTATTCCATAGAAATGTTTTCTTAAATATCTTCTGAGAAATCCAAATTATTATGAGTATTCAAGTCCTTAATTATTTTCTGATAATTGTTTCTAAAATAGAAATTTAAGAAAATAATCTATGATAATTATCTTTCTGTCTAGAAATATTTTTCTAGAGATTTTCCAAGATCTAAAAAATTTATTTGAAGAAGAGTATCATTTGTTCTCATTTCATAAAACTCTGAAGTAGCTAGGCAGGGAAGGTCCGTACTGTGGAATAAGAAACCTTTGGTTCTTGCTTTTGCCTAGATCAGTTGTTATATGAAACTGCGGCAGTGAGAGCAGGCAATAGGGATATAGGAAAGATGATGGAGTCATACACAACATAAATAATGGTCCCATTTCCTAAAAAGGTTCATTCAACAAGGAAAGGTTTTGTCATTTGAAGAATGCATAAGCCAATATGTGAATCAGAATTAACAAGTCATTAGAAGAAACTACTTTAGAAAAGTCAATGATAGAAATGCAAATCTAAGTTGTGCCTAAGTTACTTAAGCAAGATAAAGTAGGAATGAAGTGCCCAGGGATGGAAGTAATGAAGAGAAGTCCAAAAAAAGGTTGGGCAATAGACAAGAAAGAGAATTTGAGTAGTTTGGAACACAGAAATATGTAGCAAAAGTCAGGAGTTCCTTGAAAATGACAGGTAAATGGTTTAAAGGAACCAGCATTTCCTGATGGGACTTTTTTTGAACTCTCCTTCATTACTGCCTTCCTTAGACTCTTCATTCTTATTTGCTTTTATTAGTTTCTTTATCTAACTCTATCTCCCTGCCTTTTATCATTCCCGAACACACTGGAATAATGTTAAAATCAGGAACTAAGAAAAAAAGTCGTGGAAGTTATAATACATCAATTTCAGTTTTGAAGTTATTTATGAGGCTAGCATTACGTCTATTACACATATCTAGGTAAATATGTTGATAGGAAAATATTCACCTCTAATTAACTTGGCATTCACATCTTCATTTACTTTGGCAATGTTGATTATCAGACCGGCTTGCTTAGCATATCGAAGTGTGCTCAATGTTTCTTCTATGCTACTAGCAGCTGGGCTAATTGTAGCAATCATTGCAGTTTTTGAATTTCCACCTAAACTTTCTTTTAATAACCTTTAAGAATAGAAGTTATAGTCTTACTCTAATAAGAACTTAATAGCAGTAATTTTCTAATAACACAAAATCAAAATAATACAACATGTATTTTATCACAGATTAAATGCCATTTGGAAGAATTTGAGAATATGTATATTACATAAGAAGTTCAAGAAAAACCTATTTTATCAGCCAATTTTTCATTTTTATTGAAAAGTATTTTAAAACAAATTTTAAAAAGAAGGTTAATTAGCATCTACTTGAGTATTATATACCCTAGTGAGAGGTAAGATCTTAAGTTATACTCTGGGCTAAAGCCATCCAATAAGCAAGTCCTATTTTAGTTATTTCCAGCTCTTGATTATCAGTTTATAAAATTTATTGCCATTATCTAAAGTCTCTGATTTATGCTGAGCAAGATATGTATTGCTTCCTATTTTTTGATTCCTTATTCAGGTGAAAGTATTTTTTCCTCTTTCTGAATTATACTTTTAAGAAATATAAGGAGAAAAAAGGAAATATAAGAAAAAGACAGTTTCCTATTGATATAAATATTGTGCATATCTAAATTTGACAATTCTTTTAAAAAAATCAATTATATGACATATCTAAAAATCATCATTCATATGATCTGACTGAATAAAATGATATTATAATGCATTAAATTATGTATTTTTAGCTTAAACATGTTAACTAACCTAATTAGCAATGTGAAGTTGATTCCCACTTGGACTTTGCAATATTAAAAATATTGCAATATAATTATCACAATATTTAAAAATGTGAACTTATACAACAGCTGATAGAAAACAATTTTTTGAAAAGACTATATTAAATGAACTGAAATTTCACCTACATTCCAAGAAATAATTCAGCTTTACCAAAAAAAAAAAAAAAAAAGTTAGAATAACAGTGAGAGGGATTGAGATTCCCTAATAATACAAATGACATTAAATTAGCTTTTACTAAAAATTTTCTGTGCCAAAAAACTTCAACATATCAAACAAATCTTCATTTATTCATCATATTAAATCACATTATTCCCTTAATTCAAAAAAGTATTTATTGAGTACCACAAAAAAAGTACCTGGGAAGTAAGAAAGAATAAATCAGGAATGAAAATAATATAATGAAAAAAAAAAATCAGAATTTCAGAGTGGAAAGGGATCTCAGAGGCCACCTAGTACCCAATATGTACCTTTTATAATATAATTAGCAAATGGTCATCTAACCTGTGCTGAAAAACTTCTAATGAGTGGGAACTTTTACTTCTAAATTAGGTCTTCTCCTTTTGGGTAGATCTCAATAGGAAGATTTTCATTACATCAATCCTAGAATGGCCTCTACCTAAAATTTCCTTTCAGTGATTTTAATTTTGCCTTTGGAACCGAATAAAACATCTCTCTTCCCTGTGACAGGCCTTCAAACACTTGAAGGCAGCTTTCATGAACTGCTTAAGCAATATTATCCTCTCTTTTGTACTGAACTCAAAATGTTCAAATCAATTAATGATTACATTCATTTGGAAGTTCACTTCCATGATAAAGATCATGATTATTCCATTCTTGACTATCCTCGTCTACATGTTCCTATAAGTTCATTATAAAGAAAAATTATCTAACATGCTGAAGGCTCTTAACCTATTTTTCTGGCCATTGCAGGGGTACCAAGAGAGTATTCCAGCTATACTAGTCATCACTCATTTTCACCATTGCCCTCTTATCTTCCTATAAAAAAAATTCCTTGATAACACATTTTACTCCTATTATTTTCTCAGAATTCCTTATTAGTTAATTTACTATAACACTCCTGCTCATTAGGTATTTTTTCTCTGTTCTCAATGTCACATTTATTTTTAATTCTTCAAAGACTGTTCAATTCCATGTCTTACTTCCATATAGCAACAATATTGAACTTTTAATAGAAATCTTAAAATATGGGCTATTGCTTTCATGAAAAGCATAGCACTGGGAGTCCTAGACAGTTTTTTGTTTTGTTTTTTAATGCATTCTAAGACTGTCTGAGCATTTAAGGCTACCAGATCACAATAGAACTAATATTAAAGTAACAGCCCACCAAAATCCAAATATTTTTCAAATGGTCTTATTTTTTGCTATATTTCTTCCATCCTATACTTGTGAAGTTGATTTATCAAACCCAGGCATTCATCTCTATTATTCAATTTAGTCCATTGATCTAGATCAGGGGTGAGGGAACTTTTTTTTCTGCTACAGGTCATTTGGATATTTATAGTATTATTCATAGGCCATACAAAATTTATCAATTTATAGAATTGTTATTTTTCTCTCCTTTGCCTTTTTATATTTAATTTAATTTTAATTTTTTAATTAGGGTTGGCTTGAATTGGGAAATAAGCAAAGAGCAACTGCTGCTACTGGTATGAATGACAAGGTTGTTGTACCTATCTATCAGCTCATCATCACCTGGTTACCTCAGGGGGGCTAGACCAAATGATTTTGCAGGCTTAATATGGCCCATGGGCTAGACATTCCCTACCCCTAATCTAAATAGTCAAGATTTTTTAAAAATAAATATTAACTCTGTCATCTACTATTAGCTAATTTTCTTAGCTTTTTGTGATCTTCAAATAGGATGAACTATGTCTATTCAGGTTTCTGATAGAAAAGCTAAAAGGGAAAGACCAAGACCAAACACAGAACTCTGGGGCATTCTACTAAAGACTCTTTAACACACTAATATCTAACTATTAAGAATTATTTTCTGGTTCCAGTTCAGAAATTATATAACTGAAATTATCTAGTTAACATCATTCCATCTTCACATCAATTTGTCCTATTCTTTTCCAGTCTAATCATTTTCCTTGGCAGAGAAAACAAAAGGAAAAGATTTGAGTGGTTCTGTTTTCTATCTATCAAAAAATATTATCCCACTCACCCCGTATATGAATTACAATTTCTTTTCTGAATCTCCTTTCCCACAAATATAGTTTAAAAAAAAATTAACAAAATCCCTTATTTTTGTTATCATAATTTTCGTCCTGGCTTCATCCCATTCTAACACTCCTAATGCAAGTCTAACAAGAACTGGCAATGTATCTTTGTTACTTGTCTTTGTTTCTAACTTCCATACACATCTTTATAAAAATTAAGTTAGTTGATAAATTACCAATATTTAGATATTTCTCCCTTTTCCTCTTTATTAGGATTGTTTCTCTTTGTCTTTAGAATTTCATCCCATTCCCCCTGCACTAATTTACCCTATAAAGTTTTAGCCCATGGAATACTGTGCTCCCTCTGAATCCTTTGAAATAATGGTCTCCTAAAAGTTGGAATCCATTTCAGATATATACTTGACTTTCTCCCTCTCACTATCACAAATTCTAAGATGGACTAATTACTTTCCCTCTTCCTTGAGGGTGCTTATGATTTCTACCCTGGTAACAAGTTGGTGAGAATCAAATCTACAATAGCAAAACATTTTTTTCTTTTATTAATATATAATGAATTTTATTCTCTTTCAATAAGCTTCAAAATCCATGAAAGTCAGGTTATTCCCTATAGGCTTCCAAGTGGTAACTCTACTACAAGACATCAATTGCGAAGTCACATCTCTGTAAAATGGAAAAATAGCACTGCTTCCAATTGCTCAGGGAATAGTCTAAATACTGTATGTCTAAACTAAAAAATAGACATATTAATAACCACTATGATAACACATAAACACAAGTAGTGCATGTTCTCTCACTGGTGAATAAAATAAAAATTTAAAAGGTAACTCACAGAATATGAAAAGCTATTATGTGAATATACACACTATTTTCCCCCTTAGTCAAGGAGTTATTTTATATAATACTTCGTACTTCAAAATATACTCACCATGTAAGAACAGATTCACGATAAGGAATAAAAACTCTTTTTCGGTTTGCTTGCTCAGAAAGAGCAGAAATAACCTTTCCCAAAGTTAAGAGTGACTTGTTAATACTCACACCTTCCTAAATTAAAAAAAAAAGCAGAAGAAACCATAACTGACATTTCACAATAATGTCACCTCATCTGGGTTCCTAAAATAAATTTTTTTAATTGGTTAAATAAAATTTCTCTTCTACTATGTAACTGCCACCTCGTTATTATTCAAGAGTCCACAAAGATATTACTTTGAAAAAGCAATTATATAATTAAAAACTTAAGATCACAGCTCACATCATACCACAGGAGTATATTCTTGTAAAATGAAAATTAAAATGATTACCATTTGAAAATCTTGTGGTCTCCTTCAGATGTAATATTTTTTAATATAAGTTTCATCAAAATGTAAGATGGAAAACACTCACCTTTAGCCGCTCCCCACTAGTCCGTGTTGCTGAACAACGTTCACTGCCTGCCAGATCAATTAGATTTATATGACTGATGATCCTGTGATCATGTTCTTCATCTTCCACAAATTCTGTCTATAGTAAAAAGATAGTGAAAAATCAGTGCTCTAAAATAAGAATCAGTTATCTTTAGGCTAAAAATATTCAAAAGGAAAATAATCATACAAAATTGCTAATGCTTTATTTTCAAAATTATTCACTCCCATTTTTTGTTATGTGGCAATTTTATCACATACTAAAGCACTTACTCTATATTCCTATAGCAACATTATAGAATGTATAGAACCTATAGAATTAGGCTTTCTAAATGAAGGAAAAAACAACAAACATCAAAGAATGAATTTATTCAGCCCTCAAGTCAGGAGGACCTGAGTTCAAATCTGTTCTCAGACACTTAATAACTTCCTAGCTATGTAGCAAGTCACTTAACCTCAATTGCCTCAGGGGAAAAAAAAGAATGAATTTATTGCATTAAAAAGCATTACAAACTATTAGTTATATTGACAGAATGATCTCTTGATCATATATGACTAATTGTCTTCTTTATGTTATCTACTTTATTATATAGCAGAAGAATACAAGCTTCCATCTCACCTCTGATAGATATGCAAACCAATCATCAAAAAGTACCTTTGTTTGGGTCATCACCAAAGTAAAAACTGAATGTGACCGGGAACTTTTGTCATTCATACCAGTAGCAGCAGTTGCTCTTTGCTTATTTCCCAATTCAAGCCAACCCTAATTTAAAAATTAAAATTAAATTAAATTTAAAAAGGCGAAGGAGAGAAAAATAACAGACTAAAGGTAAAGTCAGCCTCATGTCATAGTGGAGAGGCTGTAACTTTTAGAATTAGGAGATCTAGATCTGAATCCCCTACTATACAGATATGTGACCCCAGGCCAGTTTCATAATCTCTCAGAACTTGTTTCTTCCTCTTTCATGGAAATAGTACTTGTACTACCTTTCTCAGGGAGTTGTTGTGAAGAATGTATTACAACCTTTAAAGGTTTTACAAGTGAATTATTAGCAGAATTGAGATATTTTAATCAGTTTTAAATCTTCCTTTCTTTTCTCTCAAGTAAATCTCGACTGGATAATAATACTCTACCTTTTAAAAAAAATTCTGTTTTCCTGATTTGATATAAAAGATGTATTTTTCTTTAAGAGGAGCAATATATCTACTTACAAAACAAAAACAATTCACACAAAAAAAATAACAAAATTGACCTATTATACATGTCATTAGTAGTGAAGGAATAAAAGTATATACGAACAACAATTTTATAAGCAATAATCATCTTTAAAAAACAAAAAAACAAAAAAACCACCTATTTGCAAAGTAAAACAGACATTAGATCTTACCTGGACATCAGAGTAAGAACTCACAACATTCCTATTTTTTAAAAGATAGAAAGGAAAAACAGATCTCACTAAAAATAATTCTAATTTTTATTTTCATAAAACACAAATAAGCTTTCAAATATACTGTGGCTATCTTCAAACACATCACTGAAATAATGCACAGTGTCTTTATTTGATGTCATTTCCTATTTGGCAGGAACACATCATTTGTACATGACGGGAAATAAAGTGATAACTCAATCTTAAAGAAAATGAATATTCATTTAATAGAATATCTAATTCCCTAAATATAAAGCTAAAATTCTATGTTTATGTTTATCTGATTTCAGAACTATTCTGGGTTTGTTAATTGTTCCCATCTTTTAAAAGATAATTTTTCTTTCCTCCTTAAAGAAACACAGGACAAAAGGCTATGGGGTCAAAGATCATCTATTTTAACTCAGATTCTTTTTTCCCCACCTCTCCTGGCAGCACTGAAACAAGTTCCTTGGAAAAAGGAATGGAAGGTTGGAAAAAAAAATATAGGGACACTGGAAGATACAAAAAGATATGACTTGTTGTTGGGAAATTTTATGCATATAGTTTACAAAAGATAGAAGTATCAGAAAGATAAGCATTGGTGGGGTGGAAAAAGGAATGGTAGTCAAGGATATCTGACATGGGTAAATGGCTAGGAACTTAAGAGTTTAGTGATCTTGATATAAACATTTCAAATTCCAAATAAGTAAACCTGCTTCTCCTGTACTATTTCTGCCAACTCTTCCATGTTCAAAATCCTGATGTTATCTTTGTTTCTTCCCTCTTATATTAATCCTATATTAAATGTTAAGTTTCATAAGAGCTAAGAGTTTTGTCACCTAATTTTTCTAATGCATTTCTTCTAGCACAAACCTCAATGCTATTCAGTTAAAAGTATTAAACAAATATCTATTGAATTAGATGAATAACTTTTACTCTAAAAGGTTGCATCTACAGACCTAGAATACTAATAAAAATATATTCAGTCCCATTTTTCCTTAATCCCTTTCAAAACTTACATTGACAGAGCTTCTACATAGGGTCCGGAAACTGGATGCTCTCTTATTCTGAGCTGGTAAAAATTAATATTAGCGTTACATCATATAAATCATATAGTTGCATCATACAAACATAAATCATATAGATAATATAAAACACAATTTAAAAGCATCATTTTTCTATCTTCTGAATTTACAGCAAAAAAAAACAAAAAAACAAAAACCCAGCTATTTTTTTACTCAGGAATAAATAGTAAAATATTCTCAAAATTAACAAGTTGCAAAGCAGAAAGATTATTCAAACATTAGCAGTTTTTAGAACATGTAAAATTCAGTAAATCTATAAAACAGAATTTTTATTTTAAGCAAAATTATTTATGCATTCCCAAAAAACAACATATTTATATAACTTTTAGCAGTAGCTACTACAGAACTTTGCACAGGAACAGAAAAACTAGTAAGAACTTTGGAAAAAAAGGATTAATGAAATTTCAGTATACTACTACATATTATGTCGTCCCCTCATTCCATAGTTTGAATGTGATATATTCTAAAGTCTGACTACTGTCAATATAAGAAAACAGAAAAGAAAAACCATGTAAATGATATTTAGAAATAAATTGATAAAAAGGAAAGGGATAATAGATATGCATTTTGAGCAGAACCAGGAGATCATTATACATGGCAACAACAAGACTATATGATGATCAATTCTGATGGACATGGCTCTCTTCAACAATGAAATGTTTCAAACCAGTTCCAACTGTTCAGTAAAGAAAGCCATATACACCCAAAGAGAGGGATATGAAATGTGGACCACAACATAACATTTTCATGCTCTCTATTGATGTTTGCTTGCATTGTTTCCCTTCTCAGATTTTTTTTTTCTTGTAGATCTGACTTTTCTTGCACAGCAAGATAACTGTAAAAATATGTATACACATATTCGATTTGTCAAGTATTTTAACATAATTAACATGTAGTAGACTTCCTGCCATCTAGGGGAGGAGTGGGGACTAGAGGGCAAAATTTGTAATGGAAAGCTTTGTAAGGGTCAATGTTGAAAAATTACCTATACATATGTTTTGCAATTAAAAAGTTTTAATTAAAAAAATAGATATGCATTTTGCATTCATCATCAGAAGCAGTCCACGTATCACCTAGTTTTATTAAATTATTTTCTTTTTCTTTCTTACTCTTTATTGGGGTTAAATGAAAATGAATTTGAAAATGGATGTGAATATCAACAAAAGATATCAATTAAAAGACAAAGAAAAAAGAAAATTAACTGCTTAATGAAAAACTTATATACGTGTGCATACATACACATTTATTTATATACACAAATTCAATTTGTTTTTATGCCACTGAATAACTGGACAAATATATTAACCTCTCTGGAATTCAATTTCCTTATTTGTGAAATGAGGGTCCTCTGTAATCCCTTCCAGCTTTTAAATTATATCATTTTTATCTAAGAGAGAATATGCACTTATATTAAAAGAGAATTTTACATGATATCCACGAGATAAATAGTGGATTAATAGTTTTTTTAAAAAGAATGTCCCCATGGCTCTCTTCAACAATGAAATGTTTCAAACCAGTTCCAATTGTTCAGTGATGAAGAAAGCCATATACACCCAGAGAGAGGGATATGAATGTGGACCACAACATAACATTTTCATGCTTTCTATTGATGTTTGCTTGCATTGTTTCTCTTCTCAGATTTTTTTTTCTTGTAGATCCGACTTTTGCACTGCAAGATAACTGTAAAAATATGTATACACATATTTGATTTGTCAAGTATTTTAACATGATTAACATGTAGTAGACTTCCTGCCATCGAGGGACGGGGACTAGGGGGAAAAAATTTGTAACAGAAAGCTTTGCAAGGGTCAATGTGAAAAATTACCCATACATATGTTTTGCAAATAAAAAGCTTTAATAAAAAAATAAAAATAAAAAATAACAAAGAATGTTCCCAGACACTTAACAATTCCTAGCTGTGTGACTCTGGTCAAGTCACTTAACCCCAATTTCTCAGCAAAAGATAAATAAATAAATAAAAGAATGTCCCATCTTAAAAACAAGCCAAGAATACTTTTTAAATTATACATTAGTTTTATATCAGGGGGAAAGTCTAATTAATGGCTTTTCTTTTTTCACCTAGCACTCGATTAAAATTAAAATAAGTATCCTAACCAGTGATTTAACATTTTTGTTAATAGCATCATTGCTTAATAATTGTTCAAGAAACAATATTGTAACTATAGGTCACATACACTGTTCTATATATAGCATTTTCAAAACCTGAAACTATGTATTCACATCTCATAAATTTAAAATAGATGAGTAGAATAGAATTTTAAAATCTTACAGGTTGCTTCTTCTGTCCATTTTCAGCTTTACACACAAGTAAATCATGAATCTTTTCATTGTAGACTTCAAAGAAACTCATTTCAAGGTGATAGGAAACCTAGTAGAAATATGAAAAGTAAAATGTAATAAACTCTTAAAGTTAGATCCTTAAATTCCTTGCATGGGCTAGCATATATTAAAATGTATCTATTCCATCCAGAGTACCATGGGAATACAAAGTATAAGACACAGCCCTTTTTCCTTGAGAAGAACCAGCAATATGCAGAGCCTTGTATAAGATGCTAGGAAAGTCACCTGCAAAAGGGAGATAATAGACATAAAACACAGGTTAACAAAATAAGGAAGTATATGATAAGAAAAAAATAAGAGATCTAGTCAATAAGGAACATGGGATAGCAAGAGAAGGAAAAGATCATTGTAGTCTAGGTCAAGTGTTTCGAGAAAGCCTCATGGAGAAGAAACCTGAGTCCTAGGTCTGTGAACAATTAAGAAAGGCAGTTCCAAGAATTAGCACAAAAGAAATCATTGGGACAGCAATGAGCATGAACATTTATGATAGGAAGATGATCAGCCTTGCTGAAAGAAAGGGAATAATGGAAGATAAATGTATTTGACTTTAAAAAAAGGGGGGGGGGGTTTATAGCATGGATAACCATGGAATTCCATGCATAGTACTTTATACAGAATTTTTTTTTCTTTTGCTGAGGCAATTGGAGTTAAGTGACTTGCCCAGGGTCACACAGCCAGGAAGTGCTAAGTGTCTAAGGTCAGATTTGAACTCAGATCCTCCTGACTTCAGGGCTGATGCTCTATTCACTGTACCACCTAGCTGCTCCTCAAGAATTTTGTTAAGATTAGAAGTTGGTCCTTCTAGGTGCACAAGGATTAGTATGTGGAGAGTATAAAATAGTGAGAAGGAATATGGTCAGTGGGAAGCATATCAGATTAAGATAAAAAAGTCTTAGCATACATTAACTAAATGAAAATGCATCTTTGGGGGCAGCTAAGTGGCACAGTGAATAGAGTACCAGCCCTGAAGTTAGGAGGACCTGAGTTCAAATCTGGTCTCAGACACTTAACACTTCCTAACTGTGTGACCCTGGAGAAGTCACTTAATCCCAATTGCCTCAGCAAAAAATAAAATAAAATAAAATGTATCTTTGCTGAGAAATTAAATCTTAAGGCAATCCAAAAGATATTTATGTCTGTTAAGCAGTGATCATTAATTAAAAAGAAGCTGGAACTTTAAGTTATAGTATAGGGAATTTGATTCAAACAAATACTAACTGGGATAAAGGAGAGAGGTGGAAGAAAAGACAAAACACTCTGTAAGAAAAGTAAAGGGAAGAGGCAGCTAGGTGGCACAATGGATACAGCACCAGTTCTGAAGTCAGGAGAACCTGAGCTCAAATCTGGTCTCAAACACTTAATACTTCCTAACTGTGTGACCCTGGGCAAGTCACTTAACCCCGATTGTCTCAGCATAAAGGGAGGGGGGGGAAGAAAAGGGAGAGGAGGGTGTGTAAAAAAGAATGAGGGATTCCTGGAAGGGGTGGTTCGATGTCCAAAGATGGATAAAAATTAATATTAATTATGCAAACACATAAGAAAAAAATCATTAAAAACAACTAGAAAGCAAGACGGGAGGAGAAGAAAAAAAAATGGTGGCAAGAAGATAAGTTAGGAGGCAACTACAGTGTTAAAGACAGGAGACAGTGAAGGCCTGGTCTTGGCTGGCAGCAATAAAACTAAATGGGAAGGAAATGATTTAAAAGACATTTCAAGGAAAGACTTCTAGAGCCTGGTAACTCTTTAAATGAAAGAGTCAAAGATAAACTTGAGTATCTGAAAGAATGAAGGAACCAATGACATTAACAGAGAAATTAGGACAGGGAATTAATTTTTTTCAAAAGGAGGTGGGGATGTCAAATTTAGGCTCTTCTGGTGATGACAGAATATTCCAATAGAATAGAAATAACCAATCAATGGATGACAATATGGATTGGGGGGAGGCCAGAAGTAAAAACATAGTTTTGTCAGTCATCCACATAGATGTGATGGTTAAAATGTTAAGAATACATTAGGGTTTTTTACACAGTAATTATAACACTGTAAATGGAAAGAAAGATGAAATATCAAAAAATTAAAAGTAAATGTAACAAAATTGTAAAGATCAAGTGGGACTTGAATGAAGAAATATGAGAAGATGCCCTCAAATTGTCTCCTGGAGAGTGGAGGTTCACAGGTTTTACACATTAAACATTTTTGGACTTTTAAAATGTATCAATCATCTGTACTGGCTTTCTTTTTTTCCTCTCCAAAAAATACTATTTGTCAATGGGTTGTCTGGGGTGGAGAGAGGGTGACAGGGGGAATACGTGGGTTACTGTGGTAATGTAACAGAAAATATTAATAAAAACTTATTTTAAAAAATAATATATTAGTTTTTTGAGGGAGAGTATATAATGTGAAAAGTGTCAAAGACAAAGCCTTGAGAAATGTCTGGAGCTAAGAGCAAAAGAGAGAATGTGCACTGAGTCAGGAAAAAAATTGGAAAGCATCATAAGATACTAGAAATGGTCAAAGTGGTAATAGAAGAACCGTGAAAAAAAGATAGGAGACTAGGTAAGTGTTAAATACTGAATCATGGCACTAAAACTGAAAAAAGACTACTGGATTTGGTTGTTAGAATAATGAAAAAAATATGACCAAAATACAATATGTCTATATTGAACCAACGAAGAAAACAACAGTAGAGTAATTTTTTAAAAACTACTTGGATTGTTTATCTATGCATAAGTCCAATTAAATGGGCCTTCTTCCTGTCTTCATACATGACACTCATTTCCATTTTTTGTTTTTTCACGATCCCTTCCCCTCATGTAGAATATACAGAATATACTGCCCTACTCTATTCTATTTTAAAAAATTTCTAGTTTCCATCAAAATCCTCCTCCTACATGAAGCCTTTCTTGATACCCTACTCCAATTGCTACTGTCTCCCTATCAAATGACATTGTTTTCATTTTGTATATATTTATACTGTTTCTTCCTATAGAATGTAAGCTTTCTAAAGACAGGTATTTTTCTTTATAGTCTTTGTATCTCCAGGAGTTAGCACAATGTCTGTTATATGTTAAGTAATTAATAAGTGTTTCATCTTATTGTTGTTGTTTGGTCTCTGTGTTTTTCTTGGCAACAGTACTGAAGCAGTTTGCCACTTCCTTCTCCAGCTCATTTTCCAGATAAGAAAACTGAGGCAAACAGGGCTAAGTGACTTGTCCAAGGTCACACAACTAGTAAGTATCTGAGGCCATCCTTGAACTAAAATCCTCCTGACTCCAGGCCCTGTGCTCTATCCACTGCACCACTTAGCAGCTCAAATGTTTCATGTATCTGGTACAATATGTTATCCACACATAACTACACACGCTATATAGAGAAAGAGAAACAGAAAGAAAAGAGATGTGTGTGTATATCTATATCTACAAGAAGCAACTGAATAGGTAAGTTAATTTGATTTCCAAGCAGCAAATTTCCTAACAGTTTTTAGTTATAGCATCTAAGCATATAAGCAGCAGAAGGAAAGGTGGAATTCTCAAGTAAATATTTCTGAGTTTTAAGTAACTAGAACAAATGAGAAATAGGTGATTCTTGCACAAAATTATGCTTCTATTTAATGACTACTTGACTGGAAAAAGAAAGCAATCATTGGATGAGTCTATACAAATGTTATTTACTCCTTGTTTGATTTAAGCTAAATTCCCCAAATGTATGCAAACAAAGAGTTATGCTCTAACACATTTATGGGGTAATATATATTAGCAGCTTGAGGCAACTTGGTGTGAATCCCATCACTAAGGAGATGGCTCTTGCCTAGAAAATTAGAAGACAGTCATCAAGTAATTAGCAGTAGCAGTCCTGTCTGGATAAAGAGATGGCATCTCTGCTGGCAGAGATGCAAATTTCCAGACATCTTCGAAGAGACTTGGTAATTCATCTGGAAGAACTTAATGTAATTATAGTATAAGAGGTACTAGGAGAATGTACATTTTTTCTTCTTTTGCACTTTTCCTATAAAATCGGATTTTCCTCACAAAATGATTGTGTACTATATAATTATAAATTAAAAATAAAGAATAATCATATATAATGCCATTGACTAAGAGTTATTTTCTCTCATTCTCAAGACCTTATATTTGAAAGGTCATACACCTAAGCCAGAAATGTCAAACTCAATCTCAAAATGTAACTGGAAAAAGTTTCAAAAAAAAAAAAAAAAAATTAAAACAACAATAAAAATAGATGTTAATTGTGGCTTTCTTCATCAGTATGCAACCCATAGGGATCCATTTCTATCTGAATTTGACACCACTGATTTAGGTAACTACCAAAATAAGTGCCAATATTATTTTTAGTAGCTTATTCAAATTGCAGACAGGATCTTTGGGGCTTAGAGAACATGTAAGAGAATGTACCTTAATTTTTATAGATTTAGGTAACGACAGATGTCTCAAAAATATTTTTGATTTTTGTTACAGAAGACAGAGAATATGATCTTTAATCACCACTACAGTTCCCATAAAGCAGGTAAGTGATTCAGTGAACTTGCAGTAGGGGCTTGCAATAAGGAAATCCTAAATTCAAGTCTAGCCTCAGACATTTACTAGCTGTGTGACCCTGGGCAAGTTCAGTTTGTCTCAGTTAAGTCATTTGTAAAATAGGGCTAATAATAGCACCTACTTCATAGGGTTATTGTGAAAATATCATATGAGATATTTACAAAAAGCATTTAACATAGTTCCTGGCATATAGTAAGTACCTATATAAATGCTTATTCCCTTCTTTCCTTTCTTTCTCTTCCCAGCTACAGTGAACATACATAGTAGCTTAGAGCTTAGAGTAACTACAGGTCTTAATCATCATAAATATTACTAATACCAGAGAAGTTAGAAAGAGAAGAGAGAAGACTGCATTATCATGATCTACTACTAGGAACAGACAGGTTCCCCCAATTTCAGTCTCATCCCCCTCCCCGAAACACACACACACACACACACACACACACACACACACACACACACACCAATAAAAATTTCGAAATAAAATCGGTCTCCTTATAATACTTTATTTACTATCTCTATTTGTTTGGTTGACAAGCTTTCTAGTCCATTTTTCTAGAATAACTATACAATGTACAAATATTCTAGTCATACCTCTTGTGTTTCTTTTTTGGCTATTTGAGAAAAGAGACCTTCACAAAATCTGGGAATTATCCCCAGTTCTTCTCCAAATCCCATCATCCTAGAAAGAAAACATTATATTAAGAAAAGACTATACCTTTAAAAACAACAATAGCAGCAACATTTTCTAGTTTCTTTGGCCATGGTAAATTAAAATCACATATTATATTATCCTGACTATATCCTTAAAACATAAGCCACTAGAAGAAAAACTGAATGTCCAATAGGAATTTATTCTAGTATGAGTGTTAAAAATTTTCTAGTAAGATAAAAGATAAATGATGAAAGTACTTCCCATTCCCAACATGTGCCCTAATCCTGTGGCATTACTGCCACAAGTTATTTACTATAATTTATTTAAAGTTTAATAAATATGTAATTTGAAGGTTTAATAAGTATTGCACATACAATAAAACTTACGTATATGATTTTCCAGAGCCTGTCTGTCCATAAGCAAAGAGACAAGTATTATATCCTTCAAAGGCTCTTTCCAGAAGTGGCACTGCTAATGTCTCATAGACTGTACTCTGGCTTGCATAGTTAGAATGACATTTGTCAAAAGACCAGAATGAAAAGTCATAAACAAAATTATAGTTCTGTTTCATGTCAGGATGTTGTATGGTTGTCTCTTGGCCATTCATGAAAACTACCTGAGATGCATTTTCAGTTTTCTCTCTTTAAAAAGAAATAAAAAAGGAAAAAAAATATATAATTAATGTGTTTCTTCTTTTTTGTCTGGTATAACATCAAGACCTTACAATTATTTGAAACATGATTGGTTTTCATAGGATATTCTACTTTTGAAAATATAACTGACTTGTATATGGGAAAAAAAAACATGAAAATGTTTTCATGTTTTTTTAATCACAGACTTAAGTCTAATTCTTCCCTCTTTTCAGTAAGAAAAAAAGAGTCACCTCCCATCATTTACAACATAGCTTGGATAACAAGGATCTATATAGAAACCGCACTGTATAAAATCTTTTTGGTACTTTAATAACTAACAACTTTAGAATGAAGTTCAGTCTGGGCCTATCATATTGAATTCCTATCTATAATAAATGTTATATAGTAAAGTGATAGTACTGTGTGTGTATACATATATACATATATATGTATATATGTAAATTTCAATTCTTAAAAACTCATGGATAATTTATCAAATATAGTCTATTTAAATATGTATCGTCCTCTACTATCAAAAACAAACACTTAAATATTATATTTTTTTCCATTTTTATCAATATTTACCCCAAGGCCTTAAATTCCTTCATTACTTTACTAGCAATTTTTTCTACTGTCCTATTAAAATGAATTTTTATCAATATTTATTAACTCTCTATATATACCAAAAACTAAGTGAAGTGTTGAGGACACAAAGGCAAAAGCACAATAGTCCTGGACCAAGGAGCCTGTGTTGGAATGGTAGAAAATATGTAAATACGGAGGAATATAAGAGGTATGCAAAGCAGGCAAAAGAAGCAAAGGCTGAAATATGTGAGGAATGAGAAAAGACCTGATGAAGATGAAAGTTGAGCAAAGTTGTAAACTAGAGAATACATGAAGCAAAAGTGAGGAAGCACAGCACTCTAGGTACAGAAAAGTGTCAAGGCAACACACAGAGACAAAAAATAAAGAATAAAAGTAGAGTAGCAGATAGACTAGTATTGCTGGTCCATACAGAACACAGGCTGAAATAATGTGTAAAAAGAGCAGAAACGTCCTGTGAAATTGTGAAGAGCCTTAAAATGAGTTTAAAAGGAGTTTATATTTAATCCTAGAGGAAACCGGAAAAGGAAAGAAACAAGCCTTTTATATCAAGCATCCTAAATGCCAAACACTATGTACTTTACAAACATGATCTCTTTTTAATATTTACAACCACCTTGGAAAATAAGCATTGTTACACCCATTTTACAATTGAGGAAACTGAGACATAACAAGTGATTTATCCAGGGTCACAAAGATAGAAAAGGTTTAAGGTCAGACTTGAATTCAATTCTTGCTGACTCTAGGCCCTCTACTCTATTCCTAAGCAAGGCATCTTTTGCCAAAGACTTTAAAAAGCCCTTATATTCAGCACCTCTTAGTAATAGTGTCTGTTACAGTTATCTATATTATCTCCTTAGAGTTGATTCATGAGTAAAAGGATGTCTTACATAAACTTTGTATCACACCCACTGTTCAATATAATTCTCTGTTTACAGAAAGGGCTTAATAGATATATATTGAATGACTGGAAAAATTGGAAAAACACTCTACCTCTCTCCTTATTCATATGTTGCTGAACAGAGCTAGAAGTCACGAAACTTGATTAGAACAATTCACATAGATGTTATTTTAATTAGGTTTTTTAAAGAACATGGGGGAATTCAAAAGACAAAGAATATTCAATAGACATGAACAGGGTACTATATAAACAAGAACATGAAGATTGAAAAGGGAAGGGAATAATAGCTATGTAACTCCTTGATTCCCTAACTTTCATTCCTGGCTTTCAAGGCCCTCTAAAGTCTGATTCTACTCTAATCAGAATGACTTGGAATCAGGCAGACCTTCAAATTCTGCATCACACACTTAGTAGTTCAATGAGTTTGAACAAGTCATTAAACTTTGTCAGTCTCAGTTTTCTCATATGTAAAATGCAGCAGTTGGGTCCAAAGGCCCGGAGGTCCCTTCTGCCAGCTCTAGAGATAAGATCTTGTGATAATATTCTCCTCCCTGAAAACTACATTGAAGTCAAATTGGACTATTCTCATCTCCCAAATATGCCCTAGCCTCTTACACTTCTACACCTGTTCATACAGCTCTGTGCCTGAAAGAGTCATTTATTCCTCTTTTTGCTTGCCAGAAACGCTTTAGTATGCAAGACAAACATAAATAGGTCTTAAAACCAGAAGGACCTTGAGTTTCAATGTCTACTATAATAGTTACTAGTTGGGTAGGCAGGGGAAGTCATTCTATCATTCGGTGCCTAAGTTTCCACGTCTGCAAAATGGGAATTCCATTTCTACCCCAAAGAATTTGTTAAACTTAAATTGCGTTTAAAGTGAGTTTTATTTTTACTTGTCAAAAGTAGATGAAATATAAATTCATTTGTTATAATTATTTTGGATTTTCATGTCAAAAGTATACACATACCTGCTGCTGAAAGGTCTTACTCGTACAGCCACTGTCACTTGACTATTCTCTACCTTCAAAAGATTTGAATGTCTAAATGTGTTCTGAACTATAGTTTCTTCTCTCAACAAAGTATTTTCTTGCGATCTTTCCCTTTTATTTTCAAGGAAAGAACTAGGTGTACTTTTGTTTTTTTGCACAATTTGAAGGCATGTCCTGTTTTTTGGAGTTGACAAAACTGTGACTCTGCCCTGTGGAATATTACTTTTCGGTGTAAATTTGCTTTCTTCCATAATCCATTGCCTGGGTGTTCTTGGTTTTTCCATACTTCCAAACTTATTATTTAAATTTTTCATTGTTTCCTTTCCAACACTTCTATTACTTACATTTCCTGTTGTAATTATCTTTATATCAGATGAGTTCTGCATAGGCTTCATTCCTGCTGAGTGTCCTAATCTACTAACTTCATTCTGATTTTGTGACTCAACTGCTTGAAAAACAGAACACTTATCGTGTAAAAGGTTTCCATTTTCTGCCTTGGGAATCGAACATTTTTCTTTGTTTTTTTCATCAATAGGAGGTCTTTTTTGTTTTATATCTTCAACTACAGATGAAACAGATTTAACTAAAGAGAGTTTATCAGTGTTTGTTGTCTTTACATTTTTATTACTCTGTTGCAAAGCAGACTTTTCACTGTAGACTCCATCTGGCACATTTTTATTTGTCTTACACTTTTCCAAAGAATCTGTTGTTATCCGACGCTGCAATGTAAGTTGTCCTGTAGTTTCTTCCTGTAGCTGACTATCAAGCAAAGGTTGTTCTTGAATTTTTCTAGTTCTTCTTTGGAGTGTCAATTTGCCTTCCAATTTAGGTGTGAAAGGTACTTCTTGTACTTTACAAGCTGAAATAACATAGGTTCTATTTGCTTCTTTGATTTTATTCAGAGATTTTAACAATGGATCATCATTTTCACATTCTGGAATTTCTGATTTCATATGTTGCTTAAGTTTGCTGCTTTGGGAAGGGGTAGTAAGTGAAGAGTTATTTTGTGAAGATAAACCAAGGGCTTCATTGCGATTTTGAACAAAAGCTGTATTGTACATTGACATATTAATAACAAATAGTCTTTAAAAAAGCACTCAAGCTGTGGAATTTAACTCTTTGAGAATGTCTATGATTTCCGGTCTTAATGGCATTTAAAAAAAAATCTGTCAGATTCAAAGAAGAAAAAAATTAGATTTCAGACAAACTTAAAAAACATTTTTGGGAATTAAGAATCCTACACTTTATGGAAATCATACTAAGTATATTAGTAAGATGCTATTTAAATGAGAAAAGAATAGGTGGGCTCCAGCAAATAATATCCTACAATCACATCTTTACAGTGAAGGTACTGACAAATACAAGATCCCATTGCGGCTATTGTTTACTGACTTTAGACAAGCCCTTGATTTGGTAGGACAAAATACAACCTTAAAGATTCTCTCCAAAAAAGGCATCTCTCCTATATATTTAAGTCACACAAAATTTCTTAAAAGACACAACATTTTTTTTGACAATTCTTTTATCATATCAATAGAGGCATAAAACAAAGAAAGAATTTTCAGTAAAAGGAAGCAGAAAGAAGAATGTTCAGTATAAAGGCCAGAGGGAACAGAGATTGCCTATAAATGATGACATACTACGATGCTCCCATTTGTAATGTTTATGTGTGTGTGTGTATACACATTTATATCTATGTGTTCCTGTTTGTGCTAATATCATTGAGCTCAAGAACACTGCAATCTTCTAAATGAGATTCATAATCACTTGAGTTTTCAGCCTATTTACCCAGAATAAAAAAAAAAAAAAGTCTGAAGCATACCTGTTGTTCAGGTGATATACAATTAGACAGATAACTAGTCCATTAATATATATACCTTCAATAAACAGTAATGAACTGAGCCTGAAATTAAACAGAGGAAGAAAATGAGAGCTTTTTTTAAGAAGCTATGCAGTGATTATAATGACACTAAGTTTTTCCCTGAAACAAAAACCCATCTTTTAACACTATAATACTTTCAGTGCTGCCATATAGAATACAATGAATCATCATTTTCACATTCTGGCATCTCTGATTTCATACATTGCTTAAGTCTGCTACTTTTGGGTAAGAGCAGTAAATGAGTTATTTTGTGAAGATAAACCAAGGGAATCATGATTTTGAACAAAAATTGTATTGTTCCAAAGAATCAAAATTAAAGACCATCCAAAAGACAACAGAGATATGCATAATAGGTATATAATAATATATTACCAAAGATGAATTGCACACAGGAAACAAAATAAAAGCGCATCAGAGGAATGTTCAACTAGAAAAAGTGACCTAGTCAGGTATTATCAACAATGGAAAAGAGACAAAATGCTTATGAAAGACAGTGATGCTTAAATAATATCACAAGATTTAGAGGAAAGCCCTCAAAACATCAAGTAGATCTGTTGTTTTTTGTCCTTCTTTCTTGAAGAGGACCATGACATCAGAGAGGTGGTGCCATGGCATGCAAGTGAACTGGATTTTTGGGAGAAAGGGCTGTGCCAACTCACCACCCTCACTTTTTCCTCTGAAGCCATCTGAGTCAGTGGCCAAATGTAGATCAGGGTAACTGGAGATAGCCCGGGATGTAGTGGAAAACCTTGGCCTTTTTTTAAAGCTACGGTATTTAAGCTTAAATTGCCTGAGGCCCATTCAGGGATTTAAGGCTAGGTAAGAAATGAAGCAGAGAATGGCCCCTTTTTACCTAGTCAAAAATAAAAAATAATAATAATCATCATCTTTTTTACCAGTCAAAAAAACAAAAACCCACAACAAAATCAATCTGGAACGGGAAGACTCTCAGGTCAAAAGAGAAACAATGCTCCTTACATTCATTATGAGATAAGGGCTACAAATGCTATCACACCTATTTTACAGATGAGGAAACTAAGGCAGAGACTGACTTGGCAAGGGTTATCATCTTCTGTGCTGTCTGAGCAAATTTCCAAGTTAGATCTTTCTGCTTCTGGGTCAGCTCAGTAAGGTAATGGCTGCAAGTATTATTATTAGAGGGAGTAAAGGAAATCCAAGTACGCGGGGCAGAAAGATAGAAACCACATCCGAATACTGCTCTCTTCCAACTCTGTTCCCTCTAGAGGGCCAATCCCCGCAAGGCCTGATGGGTAAATTATCAACGCGCAAGATCGCCCACCCGGTCGGACAGACTACGCTTCGGTTCCCTCACCCTCGGCCCATCCCCAACCCTTTTTCTCGAGACGCCTCCCGCCTCTCTCTCTTCCACCTGGCTGTCCCTTTTCCCTCAATCCTAACCCGGGACTGCCGAGCTCCCAGCCGCAGCAGCACTCACCACCACCTCCAGCCGCGTCCTCGCGCCAGCTAGGTTTGAATGAGCACCCAGCATCCTGATTGGCTGACAGAAGAGCAAATCAGAAGCCGTGCCTTCGCTTCGTGCCTCCCCTTTAAGGAAGAAACCTTAGTTTGTTTGGGTTTGCTCACTTGTGTCGGAGTGTCCGTTCCACCCAATGGGGCTTCCGGAATAGAGGCTTCTGGGCGCGAGGGGGCAAGCCAGAACGCAGAGCGGATCTTCCCTCTTCCCGTTTCCTGGCAACGCCGGGTACTGCCCCTTCTTTCCTCCAGGGCCTCCTACGTGACCCTCACTCCCTAGAGAGGAAGAAGGGATTTGTACTGTTATTACCCAGTGCCAAGTACGTTCCCTGAACTAGTCTAGTAGTAGATACGGGGTGACCTCGTGGTGAATTTTTAAGTCCCGCCCCTTCTTCCCCCCCCAAAAAAAAGATGGAATAAAAAGGCAGGGGAAAGGCCGAATTTCGCAGCGCAGGATAGGCACTAGCTCAAGCTGGTGACGGATCCATCCCCATCCCCACCCTCACCGCTACCCCGCCCCCAAGTGGCAATATCCTGGAAAAGTTCTATTTTAGATGATTGGGTTTTATCTGGCCATTGTTATCGCTGGCACATAATAACTTAATAAACTCTTGTTGACAACTCATAATTATGCCCTTAAATGATGGAACCAACCCTCTCACCCAATCCATGGGTTCCTTGCCTTTCCATGAATGTGAATCTTTCCTTAGCCCATCTAAGCATAATGCCTTGTCTCCATCACTGTTCCCTTACTATTTCCCCATAAATCTAACCTGAGACTACAGAGAGCTTTAAAATCGTTGCGTTTGACCTTTTTGGGCATTGTAGATGTAATTGGGCTGGTATTATACACAAATATAAAGTATTATTAAAATCCTATGGAACAATGGTAATACCTTTTTATGAGTTCTCTATTATACTAGCCTAAATGGTATTAAACCGTTGAGATAAAGAGTCGCTTCTCAAGATTATAGTGAAGACAATTCCCCTTTGCCTTCTATGCTTTCATCAGGGAAGAATTCCTCTATTCTTACACCAGACCAGCTGTGGTACATGGCAACCCAGCCAATTAACTGATCCCAGACACTTGAAACAATAAAGAAGAAATTGTGGTACTTGTTAAAGTCCTGGATTTGAGGGGAATATGGGAAAGTAGACATTCCTGTGCTGAGAGGACACCAGACTTTTGAGCAAGCATGTTTGAACCTAGTATAGATGACTCTGTAGGAAAATAGCAATGTATTCCTGATCCCTGGGAAATTTTCCATAAGGTCAGAGTTCAGGAAGAAATATCATAGCATGAAAGAGTAATTTTAGAGTGAAGGTCCTATGTTGTATCTGCTGGGATAGACTGAATTATGTCTTGTCAAGATCAGGAAATCCTGGTGTGTCTCCTCTAGTCTCTCCTCCTCTAACTGAAAGAACAAAGTTCTCAGAAGAACTAGGATACTGAGTGTCTGAATCTTTTGCTGGATGTTTTGCCAAGATGAGTCAACAACTAAGGAAATGTAGAAGGCAAACTTTGCTGGGAGTCTAATAATATAAATGATTGAGGTTCTGTATGGGTCTCTGGAGAGATGATTGCTCATTGGAGGATGATCTTATTTTCCATGGGCTCTGCACTATCATATTTTTTTAAACTGTTAATAAGATTTCTTTGAGGGTTTTTTTTTTTTTGAGTTGCATGTTTACAAAAGGAGTTTGGTAACCCAATTTCCCAGATTTTCTTAGTGGAACATGTCAGGAAAAATAGGAAATCCCCAAAAATATACCAGGCTCTTGAGGTTAAAGGAAAAATTTTGACACAAGCATTTATTTAAAGAGCTTTTTACTGTGCTTTATGAGGAGTCAGCATCATAAAGAAGAAAACACCAGAAGTCAGAAGAATGGGGTTTCACTGAATTGCAAAGTACATCAAATACTTTTACCTAATCCTCTCTACAACACCTCCCACATGTAGTCATCTGGTCTTTGGTGAAGCCCTATAAAATTGGACATTTACATTAATTCTATTTTTAAGACATGGTAAACTGGCTAATGCTTTCTGTTTTTGACAGTCATATATGACAGACATACACACACACACACACACATATATATATGAAACTCCATGTGTAGTGAGGGTATTCCCCCCACATATAACATTGTGTAGCCCAAAGGAAGGTAGAATAGACACCCTTAGCCTCTTCTTTCCTCACGCTTCTCCAAAGGAGACTTTAATACCTGCCAGGAGTGGAAACAAGAAGTTGGGGCCAGAGGTCACTCTGTTCTTCTCAGAGGAGGGGGTATTAAACTAGAATTATATCTGTCTGTTAGCTTAAACATAGTTAATTTAGGAGATGTGGTCAAGTTCAACCTAACTTTTGATCACTTTTGATTTTGGGGGAATGGAGGACTCCAAGCTTTTTATCCAAAGTTTGAATCCCTTCCCCTCAAATACCCATTCCACAATAAACACATATCAATTAGCCAAGAAACTCATTTATCCAAATCTTAACAAAACAGAAGTCAGAGAAAGTATACACAGAAGAATTTATACTAGACAATAGAGTGAAAAAATTGGGAGGGAAGCAATTCAGTTCAACAGAGAAAGGGTACTAGATCTCCCCCAAAGAGTAGTTCCCAGAAGTCTCTAGTGTAGCAAGCTGGGGATAGGGACATGGTAGAGATTGCCAGCTCTTCTTAAATATTCCTAGAGTATTTTCCTTCAGTAACCTAATATGGAGTTACCCTCTTCTGTCTTCCTTCATGAAACTGGAAGCCAGACTTGAAGATAGAGAACTCAAAGAAGACTCAAATTCAAATAAGGTGTAGAGAAAAATTGAGAGCATAAGACAGTCATCTCTACAAATGAGAGAGTTGAAAAACAATGGTCATTGGGTCCAGTTTAATTAAATTTAACAATTCATTTGTTAAAGTTTTTCATAGTACCCTCCAGGACAAAGTGGAGAGATAGTACAATTATGTAGATTTGATGCTGCTTGAATTTTTAACTAAGGGTCAATAGTACTGCCCTCAATCATCACTATTAAATAGACGATTTCAATCAAGTAACACTTCAGAGTCTGTATTTTGAAGAAATATTGGGGGAAAATAATCTGGAAGATTCATACTTTATCGATATGAGGATTCTTATCTAAAAGACACTCATACCATTCTCACTTTAATTAACACATTCAGTTTCTTGGAAATCAGCAGCATGTAGCATGTTTAGCTTTTATAATGATGTCCATGTTCACTCTTCTCTTTAGATGGTCTTCCAGAGTTTACAGATTATTTCCTTACAACAATCACAAGGTATTGAATTTTTGTTTGTTTTTATTGTACCTGTGACTTCAAAGCTTAAAGGGAACTCCCAGGGAGGATACTGCTTCTGCCAGTACATCAGTATACCTCTACACCTATTTTTCCCTCTAATAGTACTTTATTTTTTCCAATTTCATGTAAAGATAATTTTCAACATTCATCTAGTTGGATTTTGAGTTCCAAATATTTCTCCTTGCTCTCTTCCCTCCCTTTTCCCCAAGACATTAAACAATCCAATATAGGTTATATATGTATAATCCTGTTAAATAAATTTCCTCATTTTTCATGTTGTGAAAGCAGACTCAGAACAAAAGGGAAAAATCATGACAAAGGAAAAAAAAAACATTCAGATCTTAATTCAGATTCCATAATTCTTTCTTTGGATGTGATCAGCATTTTCTGTCATGAATCCTTTGGAAGTGTCTTAGATCATTTCATTATTGAGAAGAGCTAAACTTATCATAGTTGATTATTGTACAATGTTGCTGTTACTATGTACAATGTTTTCCTGGTTCTGCTCACTTCATTCAATATAACTTCATGTCATCCAAAATTTTCTGACATCAGCCTGCTCATTTTTTGTTACAGAACAATAATATTCAATTACATTCATATATCACTTGTTTAGCTATTCCCCAACTAATGGGTGTCCCCTCAATTTCCAATTCTTTGCCATTATAGAAAGAACCAAAATAAATAGTTTTTGTATGTGTGGGTCCTTTTCCCTTTTTTATGAGCTTTTTGGGATACAGACTTAGTGCAACTTCTAGCTGATATTGAGGTTGGGTGACTTTCCCAGGATTACACAGCCAGTATGTATTGGAGGCAGAATTTCTCTCTAATCACAGAGGTAGCTAGATGGTACAAAGGATAGGGTCAGGAAATTCAAATCTGACCTCAGATGCTTACTATCTGTGAGACACCAGACAATCACTTAACCTCTGTCCATCTTAGTTTCCTTACCTGTGAAATAGAGATCATAATAGCATCTGCCTCCCAGGGTTGTTGTGAGGATCAGATAAGGCAATAATGGTAAAGTACTTAGTACTGTGTCTGGAATATAGTGGGTGACATAAATACTTATTCCCTTCCCTACTGTCATGATACAAATGTCATTCCTATAACCATTCTGTTTTTATGAATAAGGTAACAGGCTTAGATAGGAAAAATAATTTGTCATACAGTAATTAAATGTTGGAAATAAAATTTAAACTCAGGTCCCTTGCTAAGACCAATTCTCTTTCTACTCTACTATGTGCTGTCATGCTGTTTCCCATGAAATAGCTAGATAGTGGATAAAATTCAGGAAGACCTGAATTCAAATCCTGCTTCTAATACTTAATAGCTATGTAATTCTAGGCAAGTCATTGAATTTTTGTTGACCTCACTTTCTATATCTATAAAATGGGCACCTAACTCAGGATTGTGCTAAGAATAAAATGAGATATTTGTAAAAATGCTTTGTAAACCTGAGTGTATTATGTAAATTCTAGTTAATACTTTCGAGTCAGCTATGTGGTACCACATGAGTCTTTGCTTATTTCATATGGATTAAGTGGTTTTACAGCAACAGTTTGTTACTTGTTGGCATTTTTCATGTCTCACCTCATTTTCCTTGGCATTTTGGATGAGACTCATTCCTTTTCATTGTGGAGTTGAAGTATTCTTGAAAAGCTTATTCACTCTTCCATTGTCATGCTACAAATATTATTCTCAATATTGTCTTCATTTATGGATAAGGTAACTGAGTTTCAGAGAAGAAAAGTGACTAAAGTCTCTCACAAGTAACTAGGGTCCACACCAGTAGTCTCTCAAATATCTCTAATAGTCATTGAAATCTGTTCCTTGAGAGCTATAATTTTTGTACTTTTCCTTAGAGTAACATCCATAGAATTAAAAACAGCATAGTTATTAGGATTTCATGTCTATGACATGAAATCCAACATTCAACTGATAGACATCTAAATAAAGGTGGGGACACCAATTCAATCCAGCTTCATCTATTGATAGTCAGATGCTCTGTCAATAGAATCACATACACATGACATTGTAGTCACAAACTGAAATTATGAAAATTATTGCTGATCTCATGTAATTCCCATGTCATGATGTGCTCTGCTCTTGAAAATTTTTTGCTGTATAACTTGCATTTAATCATCCGTATTCTTTCCCTCTTTGTGTTGTTAGCAGAGTAAAAGCCTTCAGTTCAAGTGCGGATTAGTTGAAGATATTTCCCAGTCACTTTTTTTTAACCTGGGAATACATTTTTTCAGGCAGTTGAGTGGTTCAGTGAAGAATAGAGCACCAGGCCTGGGGTCAGGAAGACCTGAATTAAAATCTAGCCTCAGGAAACTGTGACAGACTGGCAATCACTTAACTTCTGTCTGTCTCAGTTTCCTCCACTATAAAAAAAAAAGGGAATAATAACAGTACCTACTTTGAAGGGTGAAAATCAAATGAGATAATATTTGTAACATGTTTAGTACCAGGTGGATGTTTAGTCAAATTTTGATAAATGTTTTTTCCTTCCTAAATCTATTTCACCAATTTATGGAAAATGAATTTTTTTTCTGATTATCTCCCCTTTTTCTTTATCTTTTTTCTATCTTTTTTCCCCATTATCCTCTTTTTCTCATTTCTTCTTAACCTCTTAAAAAGAATTGATAGGACTTGACTGCAAGGACAATTGTGAGGACCAGGGGGCAGCAGCAGCAAGATCAAATTCTCCTTGATTCCAAGCAGGGTTGAGAAGCTGCCCAGGGAATGACAGCCTGATGGATACAACACTGGATTTGATAAGGCAGATAGTCCTAGGTTCAAATCCAGTCTGTGCTTCTGGATAGTTGGATGACCATGGGCAAATCACCTCTCTAGGATTCATTAAAAGGTTGTTGGACTAAATGAACTATTTACTTCTAAAGAAAAATCTATGATCTTATGAACTAGCTTCCTCACCCCCACTTCTTTTAGCTGGCATACTGGTTAGTATGGCATGGGAATTTCCCAGTTATCCACACACTATCAATAAGTCTGATCTGACTGCCAGGATCCCTTACTCCAACACTTAGAGGTAGTTAAGTGTCTGAATTTAGGGTGGAGAAAACCCAGATTCAAAACCTGACTTGGAAAATTATTATCTATATGACTCAGAGCAAGACACTGAACATTTCCTCATCTATAAGATGAGTGTTATAATAATAGAATATACTTCATGGGTTATTGTAAGCACCAAGACTTATGTTGGAGACTATCATCAAAACAGGTCTGCCATGCAATATGTTGCTAGGTAGTAAGCATCCTAAATTCACATCTCAGGGCTCTCTTCCACTTGATTAGCTGAGTGACCTGGTCAAATCACCCAATAGCCCTCAATCTCAGTTTCTTTATCTGTAAAAAGGGGATAATAATAATATCGATCTCACTGGGTTGTTGCAAGGATCAAATTAGGCAGCTTATTTTAAAAGTCACTTTATGTAAACATTGTATAATGTTTAAACATTGAATGCATAAATGTTAAATATATAAACATTAGCAATTATCTCTTATTATTGGGAACAGCCTGTTAAGAATAAGATGGAGACAGCAGCCTGTTAGTCAAGAAGGCAGAGTCTCCCCCAACTCCTACCCAGCTGTCAAGGCTTGTGTCAAGAGAAGGAGATCACAGCAGGTGTGCCATGGGCAACGTGTTTCTAAGCACCAAATATGTGGAATTCTTAGGGCTCTATCACTAATTAGCTATATGACCTTGAGTAAGTCACCCCAGTTTCCTCCTCTGTAGCATGAGGAACTGGATTACCTAATTTCTGAAATACAATTTAAATATCCAGGATTCTAAAATTCCCCATATAACCAGCATGACTGTAATTCAGGCAATAAAACAAGTGTTAAAAAATATCCAGTAGAGGGAGACAAATTGAAAGATAATATTAAAGCTCAAGTTTACAAGTAAGCCTCCCAGAACTTCTTGCTCTATCTATATTTCATTCAACTTTTGACAGAAAAATAATGGATTCTGAAAACTTTAAATATAGTACTGTCAAGAAGTTGTCTATTTTTCATTTTAAAATATATTGCCATTTACTTTCTCTTTTTAAAAAATATATTATGAGCTTAATACTTGATACCAGGAAAATCAACATCACAAAGTCTTTTTAAGAATTCTTGAATATGTTACATCAGTGGGAAATAATAAATGAAAGAGTTAGCAAAATTGATAATTGTCCCACACAGATTGTTCCGTGGCAGAGTTCTTGTCTGTCTAGAGGAGTACAGGCGATACAGCATAGATTATCTGTCCACATTCATGCTGTTTGAAGTGGAAAGAGGCAAGGATTCAGAACCTGCAAGAAATTGGGTTGTATCCCAGCCCTGCTACTTATTGCAGGAAGCCCTCTTAATGTTAGTACCTTCCCTCTGCTGATTATTTCCTGTTTATCCTATGTTCAGCTTGGTGGTTCATAGTTGTCTACAGATTTTCTCCCTTTTTAGACTGGGAGCTTTTCAAAGACAGGGACTGAAATTGGCCTTTTTTGTATCTTTACTCCTTAGCACAGTCTGGCATATAGTAGCCATTAAATAAATCCTTACTGATTACCTGGGAAATAGTGTGGAAGTGCCAACCTCTTCAAGTCCAGGTTTGTTCATCTATTAAATAAAAAGGTTGTTCTAGGTGACCTCTGTAGTTTTTTCTCTAACATTTCAGCTCTAAATCTATGTTCCTAATAGATTAAAGGGTTTTTAAACACATGCTCACACTTATTAGTCATGGATTTTCATCACTACAGTAGCAACTGCTGTGCTGACCAACTGTTATCAGTAGGCAGATAGGCACTAGAATCCAGGGAGTGGTGGTCTTGTCTCTATATTGGGGGAGTAATATCACTGGAGAAGAGACCAACAATCATACCAAATGTTGTTGACCAAGAATTTTAGGAATACTAGAACATATCCCAGGACCTGTAGCCATCATCTTGGGAAAGCATACATGCATCCTGACTATCACTCCTACAGGTGCTACATTCAATATTATTGAAGACTCAAAAAGGAATAATTCCTGGCACCTAAGTCCTTGGTACTATCATATAGTTCAATATCAGAAAGTGATGTGATTTTATCAGTGGAAATGTCATTAAAGAAGAGGTATTATATCTGCTTTGCTCTTATTCATCAAGGACCTTGGGACTTTCCACCTGACTTGTAGCTGAAACCTTCTGTTTGCATTGTCTCCCTCATTAGAATATAAGCTCAGTGAGAGCAGAAACTATCTTACTTTTTCTACATGTATAACCAGTATATATTGGGCATGTCTCTATTTGCCTATCTTTCTATCTGTTTATCTATCTATCTGTCTGTCTGTCTATGTATCTATGTATCTATCTACCTATCTATGCTTTGCCTTAAAACTGATCTGAGCCCTCCTGAAGATAGTCAGACTACACCTCTCCTCCCATAGTTCTCTATATGATCCATTCCTACAACATTCTCCTAATGCCTTGCCAAAAACTAGAGACATTTCTAATGATTAGAATAAACCAACTGTGATCCTCTGCTCAGCAACTATTCTGACTTTTTATTGTCCAGTCATTTCCGTCATGTCCAACTCTTCCTAATGCCATTTAAGGTTTTCTTGACAAAGAGACTATAATGGTTTGCCATTTCCTTCTCTAGTTCATTTTTTTAGGTTATGTCAAACTCTTTGTGATATCATTTAATGTTTTGTGGTTTGCCATTTCCTTCTCTGATTCATTTTACAGATGAGGAAACTGAGGGCAAACAAGGTTAAAAGATTTGCCCAAGATCAAACAACTAGATTTGAGGCAGGATTTTAACTCAGAAATCTTCCTGACTTCCAGTTCAGTGCTCTATCCACTGTGCCACCTGGCTGTCTTGTTATTCTGATTATACCACACTAACAGCCCCTGGTGACCTAATGGATTGGTGCTCAGGGAGAGTTAAGGTAGGGAGAACAATTAGAAGGCTCTCACATTAGTCTAGGCATGGATATGACAGGATACAAACTAAGAAAGTAGCTACCTTCTAACTAAGACGGTGTAAGTTATGACAAGAGATGGATAAAATATTGGGGGGGCTATAAATGGCAATATTTGACCACTTATCAGTCATTTGGGTGAGAAAGAGTGAGAATTCAAGGATGATACCAAGATTTTGAACCTGAGAAATTAGTAGGTAGAGGTAATAATTAAATGTGGAAGTAGAGTGGATTTGAGGTAAAAAATAATGAATTCCCTTTTGAACATATTAAGTTTGAGGTATTGATGAGACATTCAGCTAGAAATGTCTAGTAGGCAATTGCTGACGCTCAGGGAAAAAATCTGAGGATTGCTATACAGAACTGAGAGTCATTAGAATAGAGATAATTAAATCCATGAGAGCTGATAAGATCACCAAGCCTGAAGAATACAGGGAGAAGAGAAAGGATGCCAAGACAGAGCGTTAGGGTATGCTCAAGAAGGAAAATTATATAAACGATCAAAGAAGCTGAGGAGAACTAGGAATTATAATGTCACAAAAATCCAGAGAGGAGAGAGAGACATCAGAAAGAGGAGGTCAACATGTCAAGTCCATATATTTACAAAAATTTCAGTTGAGAAGTGAGTGAAAGGAAGTGGAGACAGTGAGTATATATATTTCTATAATCACATGTGAAGTATCATATCATAATATGGAGGTTTACAGATCCATTGTACTAAGGAAAGTATAAATATGCTTTATTTATATAATTAGAGAGCCTCAAAGCTATAAGGAAGCCCAGCTCTGTACCTAAAGCAAGAATTCCCTCTAATACATCTTGATAGAGATCATCCAGACTCTGAAAAATCATTACCTTTTGAGTCAAAGATTTTTTTCTTTAATGAAAACGAAATCTACCTCTCAGAAACATCCACCAATGTTCCTAGATTTGTCTCTGGAACCAAGAAAAACAAGACTAATCGTTCCTTCAAAAATTTAAAGAGTTATTATATACCTTGTAAGTTGACATTCATTAAGAATTCATAGTTTTTCATGGAATCATAGTGTTAGAAAAAGATAGAACCTTAGAGATCATCTAATATAAACTTCTTACCTTATAGGTCAGGAACTAAAGATCTAGAAATGAATGGCTTTCCAATTTTCACATAAACTTTTAAGGGAAGTGCTGATTTTGAAGCTGGATCTCTTTCTTGCTACTTCAGCAGACTTTTCATGGCATTTTATTATTTCCTAGTTTAGCAAATTACATAATTTTAAAACAAATATAGAAAAATACCTACAAGTTGTATCTAGCATATGTAAAAAGGATATACATCACTTGATAATTTTTTCATTACTTTATATTTGGAAAAAATAGCACCTATCCTGACCTCACTCTCCCAGGTTGTGGCAGGTTGTGTCCCCAGAAAGCAGTTATCTATTTTTTTTAAAAGGGTTCTAAGTTAATCCTGTAGGTTATAGAGTTTCTAATACAGTTACTTATGAGCTCCCACTCGTGTGCTCTCTGATATAATTAAGTGGTTAAAAAGGGATGTTTGTTGAGAAAATATAAATATAAAAAGGAGAGAAATATAAAAACATCCCACAAACTGGGGGTGTTCTGTCCCCCCCTTTCACATATTTAGTCTCTGTATGTAAGATCAGGAAAGAATAAATGCAGAGACAAAGGAAATAGACCCTACTTTCTGAGGTGATAGGATAAGAGAGGGCCTTCTGTCCTTCCTCAACTCTATGGCTCACAGGAAATATCCTTTTCTAAAGTGCCAAGTGGTGTACATAAAGGCTCAATTTCAGCTCCATTGTTAGTTCTTCTACTCCAAAACTAAACAGAAAAGACTAAGAATTAGCCCCTCAGTCAGTCATAGTCAGAAAGAGGTTCACTAACTTCCATATGCCTAAAATCAGGCAGAGAATATTCCTTATTCTTAGTATGCTTTCCAGGAAGGGTGAATCTATGTACATTTTAAAGACAGAATCATCATTGGCCAGAACTCTATTACACAAATATTTATATGTAGTTACTCTATGATAAATCACAATATTTTTATGGGACAATGAGTCAAATTTTCTTTAATTGCAAATTTCTCAGCTGACACATTTTAGGTGTTTATTGATTTTACAATTTATACATCCTGAACAATATTTTCCAAAGACCGTTTTCATTTAAAAAAACAAAAACTAGATCTCCTTATTTGCCTTCACTCAATAATGCCTAGGGTGGTAGAAATGCAGCTGCCAAATAAAAAGCTCCTCGGATTACAAAAACTAACCATAGATTCAGTCTTTCCAGAGGGAAAAAGGAGTGTTTCTCTAACCTTATAAGATTCATGAATAATTCCACACCCATGCACATGTCCAAACCAGTTTACATAAGCCTTTTTTTCTTTCCTTTTTTTCCTTTTTTTTTTTTTTTTGCAATTTAGCCCACAATCTGTACTCTGACTCACTAAGGGAAAAAAAAAAGTCACCACTAGAAAGAGTTCTGTATTTTTCACTCAGATCCTAAGTGTAAGAACAGTCTAGTGTATAACAAACTAGCTATTGTTCTGTTTGGATTAACATTTCACATTCAATTCGTATAAAAAATAGAAAAATGACACCCTTCTTTCTGTTTACTGTGTTGAACTTTGTATTCACAAGATATGAATTGTGTGCTTCTGTAGAATTCATGAATTTAATTCAATTAATCAGACCCCATTACCCAAAGGAATTGGTAGTCACTGATTAAACTGATTCTGGTGGGTCATGACTATATACTGCTATTCTTCACATCTGTCTTTTTAAATTTCTCTTGTAAAAGTATTCATTGTGCCAAAATCTCTAGTTGACAGGCATCAATTAGGCTTGTAAACTTTGATTGGTGAAGGCATTTCTGAGAAAGTAGAGGCCAACTACTAGGCTATCAAACTTGAAGGAACACAACATAGGGAATATTTATTTTATTCTTCAAGAGTCCTAATAGTTTTGTTTTGTTTTGTTTAATATAGTGATCCAGAAGTGAGATATTAAGAAATTGGGTCTCTAAATTAAACCAGTCATATGATAATTTACAGAATCTCAGAACTGGAAGGAATTGTAGAGGCCTGGTTTAGAGCCTCTACCTAAACTAGAATGTTCTATATAATTGACTGTTCGGTCTTTCTTAAAGACTTTCAGGGTGAAAAAGTCATTAGAGCTTTCAAAATTTTGTTCCATTTTTGGATAGGCCTAATTAGAAGGACATCTTCCCTCCTGTGTGGAAACATTCAATTGACATAGAATAGGAATTAATCAGTAAAATAGTCTTAGAAATACCTAAGGCATTAACAATTTAAGTATTTTACCTTTGGTCACATAGTTCCTTTGGAAGGACTTAGGTGTTCCTAACACCCCACTCTATCTCTTAGGCAAAGCCTAAATTTCAGCCTTTTTGTAACTTCTACCCAGTTTTGTTTTCCAAGGTCAAGAAAAACAAATTTAATATTTTTTCTATAACATTGCCTTTGAAACACTTGAATACAGATATCTTTGGAGTTTGATTAGGGGGCCACAATCAAACTATTCCAGATTATAGAATGCCTCAGATTTCAGAAACAATAAAAGATTGCATTTAAAAAATTATAAAGTATTTGAAACCACTAAATAGCTCATAAGAAAGTGACTTATTTGGAGATTCTAAAGGGCATAAAACTGGGAATGACCCATTCATGGCTTGTAAGTGAAGTAGGTATGAAGAAATTCCTCCATCAAACAATGGAATTATAAGGTGGCTAGTCACAGAATGGCTAAAGGATCAGACATGCTGGGCTCTAAAAAATAAACTTGATCAGCTCTATAGTTGGTGGAGACAGGAGCTTTGTCAGTTGAGAAGTCAAATCTGGCAGCCTAGCAGAGAGCCAGCCATGAAGAAAGAACCTAGCTCTTGAAAGAGAATTACATTTCATATTTCATCTCAAGCTTCTTCTTAAACAAAATGGCTGAAGATAGAAGGGGATTATCTTGCCCACTTCCATCAGCAATGGGGGAGTGGGTGAGATAAATTAGTGGAAGAATTCACCAAGTTGGAGATATAGCAGTGAGGAGAGAACAGTCCAAATGGGAAGTTAAGTTGAGCTATGGAGAAGTGCAGGCCTAGGAAGCCACGCTAGAGTAACGTAAAGACATCACATGAAAAAAAAAAAAGATATCAAGGGTCCTATGGGACAAGTTATCTTGTTCACATGTGTTCCCTATATATGTGCTTCCCTCTTGGTACATTCTTGATACATTTCCAGTTTTCCAACTGTTGCTGCTTAAATATGTGGAAGAGTGTGTTCCAGGTTAATGAGAGGAATCTTGTGTGATTCCAATGCTTCCTATGTTATTTCAGTAACTGCCTTTGTTTTGAGTTAATTGTATTAGTTGACTGGTTTCTAAAAGTGAATGTGCTGGTAGGGATTCATGAGGTATAGTTTAGGAGTGAATATCTTAAACACAAAATTGTCATATCCAGGGATGGACTAGTAAATGTCTAACAAACAGCTTTCTGAAAAAATATTTTTATATTTTAAAATTAAATTTTGCTTTATTAACTTGCACTAAATATTATTAAATAATTAACAATGCATTATTGTCTCTTCAACAATGAAATGCTTCAAACCAGTTCTAATTGTTCGGTGAAGAGAGCCATATACACCCAGAGAGAGGGATGTGAAATGTGGACCACAACATAACATTTTCATGTTCTCTATTGAGGTTTGCTTGCATTGTATTTCCTTTATCCGATTATTCTTTCTTGTAGATACGATTTCTCCTGCACAAAAAATGATGTGTGACAATAACAATACATATATTCGATTTCTTAAGTATTCTAACATAATTATCATGTAGTGGATATCCTGCCATCTAGGGGAGGGGTGGGGAGTAAGGGGGAAAAATTTGCAACAGAAAGCTTTGTAAGGGTTAAAGCTTAGGAACTACCCATACATATGTTTTGCAAATTAAAAAAATTTAAAAATTTAAAAAAACAAAAAACAAAAACAAAACAATGCATTATTGGTTATTAATACTGCATTAGTATGCATTAGTGCATCTCCATCAATTTCTTAAATCCAGACTATCAACAAAACAACAAATCAAACCCTGATTTGTTGCATTTGCCAATTTTTGAGGTGTAAATGCTCACTCTGAAAATTTAACAATTGGCTCTCGCGAGGAGTTTGAACTAGCTCCAGCACATCCATGGCAGGGTATTCAGCCTCCAACTGGGAAGCAGAGGAGGAAGCATTATGCCTTGTGCCCATTGTCTTCACTTCTTTAGCTTAAAAATTTCTAGGTCCTTCAGCTGATCTTCATGTGCTCGTCCCCAAGGTCCTTCACCACCCAGATAATACTCTTCTGAACACCCTAGAGCTTATCAATGTCCTTCCTAAGATGCAGTGGCCAGAACCGAACATAATACTCTAGAAGTAACCTGTCTAATCTGTCTAAGGCAGGGAACAACAGGATTATCCCTTCTTCATTTGAACTCTATACTTCTCTTAATGAAATATACATTTTCATTAGCTCTTTTGGTTACCATATCACCCTACTGGCTTAGATTGAGTTTGCAGTCCACTAAAACACCCAGTCTCATTTCAGCTATTGTTAGCTATTATTAAGCTTTGCCATTCCTATTTTGTATTTGTAAAGTGGATTTTTTTTAAAGTAAAAGATTTTGCATTTATTTCATTTGAATTGCCTCTTATTAACAAATTCAATTAAATTAGTTAAGACAATTAGAAAGTGTGAAATCTTATTTCAACCTAAGGCAGAGCAGCCCCTGCTTTCTTTTGCCATAATACTTAGCACCCTGCTGTCTCCACCTACAAGCTTCAAGAAACTTTTGCCTTCCCCTAATGTTTCTCTTCTCCTGGAAATTATAGACTTTTGGCCTTGGACCCCATCCTTCCCCTTCATCTCTAGCATAACTACAAACTCCTGGTGCAATGAACTTCTACTTGCTTGAACTCACTTCTATTTGACTACTATGTATTCTCAATCATGTTTTAGATTGATACTTTAATTTGCTGTCTTGTTGACAGTATGATTTACAATTAACAAAGTCAAATTATTTGACTTTTCTACATTCTGTCAGATTCACCCTCTATATTTGATTCAATACCAAAATTATTTAACAGAGAAGGGGAAAACAAATACCTGGCAGAACGATGAGAGGGTGGTAAGGACTCCAGAAAGCCTTAGCAGGTATTAGCATTTGAGCCAAAGTTTGGAAAATACTGCTTCCAGCATTTAGTTTGTGAAGATCAGGCACGAATCCAGTGCCCAAAATAACTTTCCTTCTCATTCTATCTCCTAAATTATTCCATTCTTCTCCCCTCCTCCTGTCTCCTTTTCTAACACAGGACTTCTTTTCAAAAGTAGATGCCTAGAGTAGCCGGCAAGACTCCAAATGAGATAAGAGAAGCCAATTTGCAGAGTTCAATCATTATCTTCTTTACTTTATAATGAATTCCCCTGTTTATAGCTAAACCCTTTATAGCATCATTAACTAGCCCTAGGTCTCTTTCCTCATTAATTTCTATTGCTCTATTCTCTTAAGCCTGCATTTAAATTTATTATGGGTTCTCCTTAGATGCATAACCTTATGCTTCATGGCTCTGAATTTCATTAGCCTCTTTTCTGTCCATTTCCCTAAGCTGCTTAAATCTTTAGTAATCTGGTACATTCCTGGAATGTAGCAACTGATACTCTTCCCCTGTGTTGTCTCTAAACTTACCCTCTTATCCAAGTATACAGCGTGCCCAATTCTCCCTTTTTACAAAAGGTTCATGGGTTATAATTAAGGTGGTGTCGGTGTAACAGGCCCTGGATAGAATGGGTAGGGAGCCCATGTTACAAGGTAAAGGTCACAAGTCAGACAATGTTGAAATTAATCAATCAACAAGTATATATTAAAAGGCTATTTTAGAGTAAACATTAGGCTGGAGAGACACTGGAGAGACAAAGGCAATAATGAAGCAGTCCCTCCCTTAGCAGAGGAAAAAGCAATGGCTGTGTGTGTGTGTGTGTGTGTGTGTGTAGCTCACCAATTGATTCTTTTTTTTTTATTAAAGCTTTTTATTTGCAAAACATATGCATGGATAATTTTTCAACATTGACCCTTGCAAAGCTTTCTGTTACAAATTTTTCTCTCCTTCCCCTCACCCTCTCCCCTAGAAGGCAGGTAGTCTAATACATGCTAATTGTGTTAAAATACATGACAAATCCAATGTATGTATACATATTTATACAGTTATCTTGCTGTGAAAGAAAAATTGGATCTACAAGGAAAAAAAAAAAAACCTGAGAAGGAAAACAAAATGCAAGCAAACATCAATAGAGAGCATGAAAATGTTATGTTGTGGTCCACATTCACATCCCTCTCTCTGGGTGTAGATGGCTTTCTTCAGTGAACAACTGGAAGTGGTTTGAGACAATTCTTTGTTGAAGAGAGCCACGTCCACAGAATTGATCATATAGTATTGTTGTTGCCGTGTATAATGATCTCCTGGTTCTGCTCACTTCACTCAGCATCAGTTCGTGCAAGTCTCTCCAGGCCTCTCTGAAATCATCCTGCTGGTTGTTTCTTATAGAAAAATAATATTCTATAACATTCATATACCATAATTTATTCAGCCATTCTCCAATTGATGGGCTTCCCTTCAGTTTCCAGTTTCTAGCCACTACAAAAAGGGCTGCCACAAACATTCTTGCGCATGTGGGTCCCTTTCCCTCCTTTAAGATCTCTTTGGGATATAGGCCCAGTAGAAACACTGCTGGGTCAAAGGGTATGTACAGTTTGATAACTTTTTGAGCATAGTTCCAAATTGCTCTCCAGAATGGTTGGATCTGTTCACAGTTCCACCAGCAATGTATCAGTGTCCCAGTTTTCCCACATCCCCTCCAACATTCTTCATTATCTTTTCCTGTCATCTTAGCCAATCTGACATCACCAATTGATTCTTGATGTCTCACCTCTGACACCTGACTTGACAATAGTTTCCATAGGATGGAGTATCCCAAAGTTGAGAATTTAGTTATTTTATGGAAGTATGATATAATTTTGGTTGACAAACACTAGATGAGGTCATCGATAATATTCTGTAGTTCTATTATGCTATATTAACATCTCTAACAAGTATTTAATATATACAGAAAGATTCATTTCTTATCTTTTGATATATCAGCAGAACCAGGTTTATTCTTAGAATGAGTGGGTAGTCAATTATATATTATGATTTAGGATCTGCTAGCAAACATTAATCTACTCTCTCCAAATTCCCATACCTTTCCATCATTGATACCTAAAATTCCATTTTTAGCAAATCATTCCTTTAAGGAAATAACAGAATCCTCTACTAAAAGGCAAATATCCTTGGGAAGAACAAAATAATCATTATGTACCAATAATATTTTTGTGTGAATTTTGTAGGGGGAGACATGAAATCAGCATGTTTAAGGGGAAGGGAGTCCAGAAGTCAAACCAACAAGCATTTATTAAACACCTACTATGTGCCAGGCCCTATGTTGAGTTGAAACACTTCACTAAAAAAGCAAGCTATTGAGACAGATGCCACCTAGAGGCAATCAGGCAGTTCAGTTGAGATTCAAGATTGATAATTACAGCTGTCTTTTTTTTTTTTGCTTTTTGCTGAGGCAATTGGGGTTAAGTGACTTGCCTGGGGTCACACAACTGGGGAATGTTAAATGTTTGAGATCAGATTTGAACTCAGGTCCTCCCGACTTCAGGGCTGATGCTCTATCCACTGTGCCACCTAGCTGCCCCTACAGCTGTCTTTTGGCATCTTGAACTCTCCCTGTCATTCCCAACATTTCCATGGAAAATAAAACTAAATCACATATATACCAAATATTCACAGAAATACCTTTTTTTGGTAGCTATAAATAAATGGATCTGTAATCTCATCATTTTAGAATTTTCTTCTAAATCTGGCAATCCATTCATCTGTATCCTTTTTTTTTTCTGTTTTCCCTAATGTTCACAGCCAAAAGGTCCTTCCAGCCTACTAGAGGTCTTCTTCCCCTTTTCTCAACATGATAAGAGCACTAATCATTTGAAGGCAGTGATAATCCACATCTTGTTGCCACATAGCAATACCAAAAGAATGTCATTATTGAAAATGTCATTACTCTCAAAGGAAACTCAGGACCAATAAAAGTGTTTTATATTTCCCCCAAAGTAATCTGGGACTGTCTCTTCATTCTTTCCAACTAGAGACCCACCTCATTATTCATATGTATTATCTGTCTCATATATATGATTGAACAAATTTTGTAAATTATTTTAGGCTGATACATATCAGTATAATAGAAATTATCCATTTGGACTTTCCTGTGTGGATGGACAGGCAAAACTTCTCTGAGTGAATACAGATCTCTTCCAGGAGACTTTGCTGCATCTTAGAGTTTAAAACAAACAATACAATCACACAATGTCATCTGCAATCAGGAGTAACTATAGGACCTCATCATGTTCCTTGACTTGGACTTGATGTTGGATTTCTTCCATCATAGTCCTGAATACCTCTCTCAAACATATGGCTATTTTTTGCCTAGCCTCACATTTATTATCATAGTCATTGAAGAGGATTATTTCTGTAATTGTATCATTCAAAGAATTCTGATTGAACTTGATGTGGATGGGAAACATCTTGATCTAAAAGAGCCTATAAAACAGTATTTTCTCCTACAGAATCAGGTTTTTTTGTAATAAAAAAATAACATAATAGAATCTTATATTCTCTACAGCTTTCAGTGAAACAATCAAGATGTGACCCATATTGACGATCACATTTTTTTATGTTGAGATTATGTTTCTTTTTTTAAAGTATTTTATTTCCCCCCAATAATATGTAAAAACAACTTTCAACATTTGTTTTTAAAATTTTAAGTTCCAAACTTGACTATCATTTTCAAAAGTCTGCTAGTTTTCTAATACCTTTCTTAAGAATGTCCTCAATTTGTGTGCAGATGACCTTCATCAAGAATGCCCTCAATTCATAAATAGGCCTTAATAAATACTTTGTATAGGGGAGATTAGGTATAGAGGTCAGTAGTTAGCACCATTCTCTTAGACACTTTTTTGGTATTAAGGTAAAGGTATGGTTGAAATCACCCTCCCTCCCATTTTAGCTTTGATATTTTAAATAATTGAGAACATATTTCAATCAATCAGTCATGAATAGTACTAAAAAGTCTTTGATACATGAAGTTTCACATAATAATCATATAATTGTGTTCTCAGCCAAGCAAATTTGATCACAATTCTTCTGTCTATAAATTATCAAAGGAATTGAAAAGGGATGGAATTCTACACATTGGAATATGTGTGGAGTTCTAGCTGGACTCCCAAGAAGGAACTTCTTATGGATGGAGATTTCCTTCCCTTTCTCCTCCTTTGCTTAGAGAAGAACCTTGCCAGACCCAGAAGGGTTGGACGATGTTGGACCTCTAATCCCACTGATGTCATAGCATCTGTCTTCAGGGACAACAACAGCTCCTATATTCCCACTGGTAACCTAATGGATCATCTAGATCTGATAGATATCCTCTAGATCAGATGGCAAAAGTGACTGCATCATTGGGAACCAAAGACAAATTAGACAGGAATCTAGTAAGAGAACTGCTTGAGCATTCCAACAATGGAAGAAAAATCAAGAATGGTTATCAATAGGGACTCCTATTAGCCCTATTTGTTCTACAACATTAAGCTCACTTTCCCCTGGATATGTATATCCTTATAGGAGAGTGTATCATAGGTTTCTGGGGATAACTATTCTTAAAATTGTCTTAGTAAATGCCTTTTTCTTTTTTTTTTAAAGTATTATTTAATGCTGGCTTACTAAAGGTAGTTATTCAAACCCATAGCATTAGAACTGACCCTTGACTCTTCAGGATTACTCCTAGAGAAGATGTAGCCAGACTAACTCTGGAAACATGTCTTTTCATTCAGGGTGGTAAATGAAAGAAAGTCTCAAAGCTTAGGTGGGCTATACTAAGGTCCACATTTGTCCATAACTTTGGTATCTTCTTCTGCATCAAAAATACTGTATATTAGTTTTGCCACAATTTTATCCTATTAATGAAACATACTTTTCCTTTCACAGTAGAGAGGTAGAAGATTAAGCTTGTGGAATGAGGCATACATTGTCAAATATGGTCAATGTGTCCATTTATTTTTTTAACTGAACTTTATTATTACAAATAGAGGTTCTATTGGGTGGGCAGTTAGAAAATCATGATGATATTGCAAAAAAAAGCATCAATAAATGAAACATTTTTAATGTACATATTAAATAAAGACATACATTGAATTATTTATACAACGTTAAAGATTACTCAAGGAGAAAAAAGAAAATGAAAAAAATACAAAAAAAAAATCAGCTTCAAAATGTCTTGTCTTCTCACCTAAAATCTAAGTTCCTTGAAGAGCAGGATCCTTAGAATACATACATATTTACATTCCCTACAACCCTTAACAAAAGGTTATAGACCTAGTTAGTGTTAAATAAATATTTTAATGAATTTAAAAAAAAAGAATGGATGAAGACCAGACCATGACATTTATTTGTTTAATTACAGATTAGAAAAAAATCAGGTTTTGTTCATTAAATCTGCACTCTGGGCTTTGGGCACTTTTTTTAAACATCCTTTTTCTTAGAGTGTCCAAATCTGAGCCTGGGCTTCTATAAGAAGACATTCCTTATATCATTGGTAGTTATATCAACTGGATATTTACTGTTTTTTTTTAATTTTTTTTATGCCTGACAGATGTTAGCTAAATTCTAACAATTTATCCCACAGTGTTGTAAGCTGTTCTGCAAGTCTGTCATTAACTCTAATATAAATATTAAGCACTAGAAGTTAATTCCCATCCTACACATGGCATGAGACAATCTGGTTGGAAGGCTGAGAATTCATTCCTTTTCAAGTTTCCAAATCATTTTCCAACATTTCCCCAAACAGCTGCTAAGAAATGAATAGTAATTTCATTTCAGAAAAATGAGGAAACATATATATGCCAAAAGCCTCATTAATTTTCCTAAAGCTATGTAAAAAAAAAAATCAATACAGAATACAAATTAGAGTGTCCTTGACTGGTATATCCTGTTACTTGGAATCAGCCAGGCAAGGATTTCACTTCACATTGACAGAGAAAAAGCTGATATCTTTTGCACAATTGAGAGAAGAGATTCTGGAAGATAGGCCTGAAGTGAAGAGAACCATGTAGGAAACTAAATTCAACAACAACAACAAAGAATCCAAGGGAAAAGTCATCGTGCCAGTGGAAAAAGTGTTTGGGTAAACACATACTTCAGAATAGGTCAAAGGAACTAAAGATTATATGGCTTTATTAAAGTTGAAGAATACCCCCCCAAAAAAAATTCCGGGATCAGCACAGCAAGCACATTACTGATAGACAATCTGAGATGAATATGGTGAAATTGAATGCTCTGGCCATGGCCCCTTAAAGATTTGGCCACATAATCCGATGCCAGTGTTTCTATTTTGGCAACCATTCAAGAACCTTTTACTGTGTACTTAGTACTGTACTAGGCACTAGGTAAGTTAAAAAGAAACAAATGGTGTAACCCTTGCCATTGGAGGGGAACCAAATAGCAAAGGCATTGTAATTAGCAGATCTATTCAAGACAAGTACATCTACTTTTTGGTCTTTTTTGGTTCAGAGAAATTTCATTGATGCTTGGGATTTCTATTAGCCCTATACTAGTTAAGTAAACTCCTATTGTTGTAAATTGGTAACTATACTAAGGGAATTATAAATTAAGTGACATGTCCATAGTCACATAGCTAATGTTTATTAGAGGAAAGACTTAAATTCAGGTCTTCCTGACTCAAGGTCAGAACTTTCTCTTCTATATCATGTTGCCTCTTATAGAGCTATTATTGGGGCTAAAATTAAACTTAATTACCCTTGTTAAATTTTGCCCTGCAGCTACTAAATAGTTTTAAGACTATTATTTTCCTATTTTTCTCATTATAGACTCACAAAGTAATTTTTAAATTTCTTTCTTGTAAGATGATTACCATCATCACAAGGTCTAGTACTAGATCTCCTATCTTGCAAGTAATTATTTGTTAACAGTGATTTTTTAAGTGCCAAATCCAGTGATCTTTTCTCAGGTCTTATCCTTCTTGACCTCTCTGTGGCAAAGGACCACTTTTCTCTTTTGAGTACTCTTATTCTCTTCGAATACTCTTTTTTTTTTTTTGTGGGAGACCCTGCTCTGTCAAGTCTCCTTTTCTCTATCTCCACTAGATAATTGATTGTTTGTCTTATCCTCTACTTTGGGGCATAGTCTACTGCCTTATTCTGTACCCTTTTCTCTTCTTTCCCTGTATGTATACTCTTCATCATCCCTCCCCACTTCACCCTTAGAGTTTAGTAACATTTCTGTACTGGTAACTCCCAGAGCTTATATATATTCAGCCCTGATCTTTCTACTGAGCTCAAGTCTCTACTGGGCATTTTGAATTAGGTGCCCTAGAAGCATCTTCTTGCATCTGTCCTGCTGCTGAACCCTTAATGGGGTCTCTCCAGAAACCATACCCTGGAGCATCCCGGGTTTAGAATTACTTCCCTCTTGATAGATGAGTGAGTGGATAAAAACTTACAAAGAACACTATTCTTAGACCAGGCCAGAATAAGTGTCACATTGAAAACATCCAGCCACCTATTTGTAATTTACCTTTTTCTCCCTCTCATCTTTCTGTCTATAACCTTTCAGGATTTCTGCAGTTTTGAATCTTCAGAAATTGTGATGTTTGGGTTTCATAACCACACATTAACAGAGAGAAAATTCCTCTTTTGAATAATTAGGAATTTAATTTCAATAATGTTCTGGGTCTTGATGTAGTCAGCACAATTTCATCCTAAATAGTTACATCTAAAACACTTCACTATCTATAGAGGATTTCATTCTCATTTGGACTTCAAACAGGACATCCTCTGAGACAGTGGCAAACAGTTGGACAAATGCATATCTCCATAAGTGTAACTATAGTATGCTGAAATGATTTTAATACAATCCTGGTACAAACTGAGTATGAACTAAATAAAACAAAATAACAGAATTTAAAATACAGGGAAATCTGATTTTAAAATTTAAAAACATATACAATTTTAATCAGGTATAATACAATTTCCAGTTTATATATAATAATTGAAGAAAATAGTAGTATGTATTTAAGCAGTTACTAATGGGACAGAGAAGAAAGAACAAATAATGTCAAGAGATCAATTTTGTCACAAAGAATCAAGATAAATAAGTTTAGAACTTCACATATTATTGAAAACACAGATTATTTATAAACACACTATTTGTTATATATTTAATTTATTTATTAACCCTGATATTTTTGCTTTAAAATATACAATGAATTTGTTTTACTTTGTCCAAGGAAAAGTCGATTCTTTGCAACTGGAAATTTTTCAGAAGATGAATATTCTCTTTAAATTCATGTATACTAACAATAGGATCAGAGGCTTTCTAAACTTGATATTAATTCTAGCTATTACAACAACACTTAAATAACAAAACTACTGCTAATAAGGAACACTGCCAGAATTTTTCATATAAATTTATGAAAATCCTACCTTGAAGTTGCAAAAAAAAAAGTCATTGGGAAATGTTATTCCCCCTAAATCCCCATTTCAAAATGAAAAAAAAATAAAGACAAAAAAACCTTTATTATTTGAATATGGGAAGGTTAAGAATGAGGTTAGATTTGTAGAAATATTTCCATCTTCTGAACTACTGAACAATTATTGCTCAAAATTGTTTTTGTCATGTAATAATTCAGCAACTACAAACATAAGCAGGATTAACATTGTTAAATGGAAAAGCTAATAGTTAACATACTGTTTTCTTACTCTGTCAACTGAGAGATTGCTATATATTGTAATTTCTGTCTTAATGAATATTCCAGAATTACTTTACTGGATGGAAAATTTCTACCAGTCAACTCCTTAAGAACTCAATTTTTAAATTTTGTAATCCTTACTATTCCTCATATGTGATATTCTGTCTCATGATTCTGCATTTTTGTTAACTGTATCCCATGCCTAGAATTCTCTCCTTTGTCATATCTGCCTATTGGTTTATCTACCTGGCTTCCTCATGTCTCAGCTAAAATTTTACTTTTTGCAAAAATCCTCTTCCAAAACCCTTTAATGATAATGTCTCTGGTGAAATTATTTAAAACATCTCTAATTTATTCTTTCTACATATAACTTGTTTGTTTATAATTGTTTCCCCAATTATACTGTGATCTTCTTTAAAGTAGGGACTTTTTTTCTTGCATTTCTTTGTATTCCTAATATTTAGCATAATGTTTAGTGCATAGTTGCATGCAATAAATATTTATTTACTTGATTTAATCTGACTTGTTGAACTGTTGATAGACTTAAACAGTTTTTTATGAAAATCTTTCTGCATGTGTTTCTATTGGGCTTATATCCCAAAGAGATCTTAAAGGAAGGAAAGGGACCCACATGTGCAAAAATGTTTGTGGCACCCCTTTTTGTAGTGGCTAGAAACTGGAAAGTGAATGCATGCCCATCAATTGGAGAGTGGCTGAATAAATTATGGTATATGAATGTCATAGAATATTATTGTTCTGCAAGAAATGACCAGCAGGATGATTTCAGAGAGGCCTGGAGAGACTTGCATGAACTGATGCTGAGTGAAATGAGCAGAACCAGGAGATCATTATACATGGCAACAACAAGACTATATGATGATCAATTCTGATGGACATGGCTCTCTTCAACAATGAGATGTTTCAAACTGGTTTCAATTGTTCAGTGATGAAGAAAGCCATATACATCCAGAGAGAGGGATATGAATGTGGACCACAACATAACATTTTCATGCTTTCTATTGATGTTTACTTGCATTATGTTTCCCTTCTCAGATTTTTTTTCTTATAGAGCCAATTTTTCTTGCACAGCAAAATAACTGTAAAAATATGTATACACATACTCGATTTGTCAAGTATTTTAACATAAATAACATGTAATAGACTTCCTGCCATCTAGGGGAGGGGTGGGGACTAGGGGGAAAATTTTGTAATGGAAAGCTTTGCAAGGGTCAATGTTGAAAAATTATCCATACATATGTTTTGCAAATAAAAAGCTTTAATAAAAAAAAGAAAATCTGCATCTGAATATGCATTATATCGTGGATATGAATTATACCATTCTTTGACTTAAGTAAGGAACATACATAATTTTACCTAGAGCCATTATTGATCTGTTTGTTGTTGTTGCTGGGTTTTTTGTTTTTGTTTTTGTTTTCTTTGGCAAGGCAATTGGGGTGACTTGCCCAGGATCATACAGCTAGTGTTAAGTGTCTGAGGTAAGATTTGAACTCAGGTTCTCCTGACAACAGGGCCGGCATTCTATAAACCATTCCACCTAGCTGCCCCTATAGCCATTAATGATAAAAGCTTATAGCATGTGGAGTTGGAAGGCACTTTAGAGATTACCTCATTTTATTATTAGAGAACTATCTCATTTTATAAATTAGGAAACTTAATCCTGACAAGTAAGATGACTTGTCTAAAGTCACACAAATCGTATCAGAGCTGAATTTTGAATGTGTCTGATTTTAATGCTTCTTGATGCTAATTTAATGTAATAGCATAAGCCATCCCTGTTCTGTATTCAGAATAACCCAATTAAGTTTTATTGTATAGTAATAGAGTGAGTCCTTCAGTAGCCACTGAGCTACATAGAGCTGCTTGTCTCTATAAAGAATACTCCCAGTGTATTCTGCTGTCTGGCTGATACCTACTCTCTTTCTTCCCTTGTGGCTGTCCCTATTCTCTGCTATCATTTCTCTCTACTTTGCCAAGGTCAGCTTCTAAGCAATCCAGCTAATCACATTGCTAATTTCTTTTGTTTCTTCCATTTACTCTCCTTTTCTCCTTTCCCTCCATAACTCTTTGTTCTTCTACTCACTCAAGAAAAATAGCTTTGGCGCTAACAGCTTTTGGCTTTGACATTTATCATGAGACAATGAGAAAATTCAGGATCAGTGAGTAAACCAATTATTATTACATCTTTTGTAATCTGTGCATTTCAGTTTTATTTGTTGAAATGTTTGCTGAGTAATTGCACTAAGAAATATTTTTGAGTGGATACCTTCAGTGTTTGCATTTTTGGGTTTTTTATGCTGTATGTGTTCCAATGAGTTAAGATGTCAGCTATATCTGATAGTCAGATAACTGTAGTGTTATTGTAGTTACATTCCTCTTCTGGGATTCAGTTCTCTCCTAAATACTGGCTGTTTACAATGTAATTTAGTTCTTCATTCCAATAGGGCACAAAAGCTCTTTTTTGAATCCATGGTAACATTACCACTTCTTAGCTCCCACTGTGACTATTATCATCAGAAACAGTGGGAAATAGGTATAAGGTAGTGCCTCTTTCTTATATGATTATTTTTTTGCTGAAATGACACATTTTGTATGAAACAGAAAAATAGCTTGAAGAGAAACACAATTTTAAGGATGTGAGAAAATACTGTTCCTCAAATAAAAGGACTGAGAAGATCTGAGTGAAAGCAGCTCAGAGGCCAAAGTAATGACTGATTTTAAAAATGGCTGCAATGCATTATTTTCCATTAGTTCATTTGAATGTTTTTAATACTTTGGAGTTCATGTCTGGGATATTTTGAATAAAAGAATTATTTTGGGACAATGTATATGGACTATTGGTGTTGTTTGTAATAAATACTGATTTTTCATTTCTTCATTCACAAAGGTCAGGTGTTTAAAAAGTTGATTGGAAAAAAGAATTCTCTGTTGTCAGTGAAAAGCTGGTGGGGAAAGGGTTGCCTTCTCTCTAATATTATCTATAGAAAGAAGGGAAATCCCTCAAAGACTTATCTGCTTTCTCTATGGTTCAAAATGAAAAACCCCTCATTGCCTATAGAAAGCAAGATCTAAATAGCTTTCCAAAACCCAGAATTAAAGAGAACTACTACATCATCAATAGGGTTCTACAAATGTGTGCTCAGATTCCCTCATTCTGCACTCCTGATGCGAGGTGCATAAATGGAAGAATGTGACATGCTTCTAAGTAGACAACTATTAAAGTTTATTTTTTGCTTTCTACTTATCACATGTTGTATTACAATTATTTTTGCATTTGCTTTCTCATTTAGTATTTCACGTTTAAGAGTAAATGGTGTCATAACTGACTTGTATAATGGAAGGTGTAAGGGTGGGGTCTTTGAATCGAAAGTGTAAGTAGTAACTCCGTAACTTTCTCTATACTAGGAATACCCCTAATACCCTTAGACTGAACTGGAACAACATGGTATGGCTATGGGAAGCCTCCCTTATGGGAAAACCCAATTGGTTTTGCCAGCATGAATGTAAGCTGGTATGAGCCAGTTGAAAAAAGAAGAGTTGTGGGTGATTTAGCATATTCCATGCTAAATACCAACACTTTTATGAATTCTGTTCCATAGCCTTGTTCCTGTCAACCTCTAAGCACTGAATTTGGTTTAATTAAATTTTCTTAATTCATTATTTCTGATATTGCTTAGAAAGAAAAAATTAAAGATTAGATTCTAATAAACTTTAGGACAAGGATACTAGAGCTAAGTTAAGTGATGTGCCTGGGGTACCTCGTCAGAATGTATTAAAGAAAACAGTTGAATCCAAATCTACTTGTTCTTTGTGTGTGTGTGTGTGTGGTTCTTTTTTTAAAATTTATTAATACTTTTTATTTGCAAAACATATGTATGGGTAATTCCTAAACATTAACCCTTACAAAGCTTTCTGTTACAAATTTTCCCCCCCTACTCCTCACCCTTCCCCTAGATAGCAGGATATCCACTACATGATAATTATGTTAGAATACTTAAATCGAATATATGTATAGTTATTGCCACACATTATTTTTTTGTTCAGGAGAAATCGTATCTATAAGAGAGAATAATCCGATAAAGGAAATACAATGCAAGCAAACACCAATAGAGAACAGGAAAATGTTATGTTGTGATCCACATTTCACATCCCTCTCTCTGGGTGTATATGGCCTTCTTCTCTGAACAATTGTAATTGGTTTGAAGCATTTCATTGTTGAAGAGAGTCATGTCCATTAGAACTGATCTTCATACAGTACTGTTGTTGCCGTGTACAACGATCTCCTGGTTCTGCTCATCTCACTCAGCATCAGTTCATGCAAGTCTCTCCAGGCCTCTCTGAAATCGTCCTGCTGGTCGTTTCTTACAGAGCAATAATATTCCATAACATTCATATACCATAATTTATTCAGCCACTCTCCAATTGATGGGCATCTACTCAATTTCCAGTTTCTAGCCACCACAAAAAGGGCTGCCACAAACATTCTTGCACATGTGGGGCCCTTTCCTTCTTTTATGATTTCTTTGGGATAGCCCAGTAGAAACACTGCTGGGTCAAAGGGTATGCACAGTCCGATAACTTTTTGAGCATAGCTCCAAATTGCTCTCTAGAATGGCTGGATCCGTTCACAGCTCCACCAACAATGCATCAGTGTCCCAGTCTTGCCACATCCCCTCCAACATTCATCTTTATCTTTTCCTGTCATTTTAGCCAATCTGACAGGTGTGTAGTGGTACCTCAGAGTTGTCTTAATTTGCAATTCTCTGATCAATAGTGATTTGGAGCACCTTTTCATATGATTATAAATAGTTTTAATTTCATCATCTGAAAATTGTTCATATCCTTTGATCATTTATCAATTGGAGAATGGCTTGAATTTTTATAAATGTGAGACAATTCTCTATATATCTTAGAGATGAGACCTTAAAATCTACCCTTAAAATCTACTTGCTTCTTTGGCCAAATCCCTATTCACTGTTGTACTCTCTAATAAATTTTATCACTGACAAATTTTGTCATTGTAAGTAAAAGTGGGATAAAAATCTCAGAAATAGCATAATCTAAAGAATCTCAAATTCTTTACTCTTTAATGTAAATGTTAACATCATTCTCTTTCCCCTTATTGGTAAAATCAGTTCCCTAAAATAATTATGTAGATTTGAAAATAAACTTTAGAAAGGACTGATCATTCTGTAGGATTACATCTGCTAGTTTTTTCTGGGCATAGGTCCAATTAACATTTTACTTTGAAGCTTTGGTTGTAACTGTTTTCACATTGTTGCTTCTTCTGAATTTACATAACCTGCCATCATAGGAACTTTTTGTGGTCATGTTCTTTTGTCGTTTGCTCATTTTCCCAGCTTATCTCTTGACTCCAAATTTTATATTAAAATTGGGCTTGGCTGACCTGAAGTGGAAAGACAATGTCCTAGGCTTCAGGCTTTTACATGCTGTTTCAAAGCTAGTACTGGGGGTCTGTAAGTTTTCAGGTGCTTCTGAGGTAGTGTGATCTGAAGAGAGGCGTGATTCTTGCTCTCCTGTTCTGCATTCTGATCTTTACCTAGGAAGGGTCCCTGCTCTCCTGCAGTCACTAGTACTAGCACTTCTCTTGGTCCTGGAACTAGGACCATGCATGGGCAATAGAGTTGCCAATCAGGGCCAATTGTGCTCAGTGCCAGTAAGAAGTCCCCTGAAATCTCCTTCTGGCCAGTTGACTCCCTGACTATCTCTGAGCTGAGAATTCCCAAAACTGTTGCTTCTGCTCAGGCTGTATGTATGTGCTCCACACAGGTTTCCAGTCTGATGCCACAGACCTTTCTTCTAAACCTTCTAAGTCTGGAAAACTCTCTCATCCTGTTAGCTTTGAAACACCAAAGTTTGATTAGAGACACAATTTTAAAGTTATCTGAAGAAGAATGTTGAAATGGTTCTGGTGGATTGCTGCTTCTAACCCACCATCTTAGTTCCAACCCCCACAAGAACTCATAAAAGTACATTTTTAAAAATTAAAAAGAAATTATATTTAAAAAAAAGTACAGAAGCATCAAAATATCTTTTTACATGCATATGTAAAATTGTCAGCTGGCAAAGCAATATATGGAATAAACATAAAGTAATCCCTGAACATGTCTTCCTAGAAATAGTAAACAAAATATGTTTATTGGACTGAAGGGAAAAGAAAACAACTAGAATCTTTTTTAAAGCAAAAAGATGTTTAATCTTCTCAAAATAATTCTGCACAGAGGATTCAAAACAGATCTTTTGTTTTCAATCTCACTCATTATAGAGAAAATCTGAAGGAAAAGCAGTTGTGTACAACTTCTGTTGTCCAAGTTTGACATTTTTAACAATACAATCATTCTCAATCCTTAGCTTAGAAATTTGCTCTATTTATTTAAATACGACACAATAGTAATTTGTAGATTTTTCATTGATAATGCACAATGACAAGATTATCCAAAGTGGCACAAGTAGTTATTTTTGAGAATGACTTTTATCATGTTTTTTAATAATGTCCATAAGATTATCACCAGTAACTAGTGTGTTCTTCGCCTGGTTAACTCTTTGGTGTTCTTTTCTCTTCTGTTCATGGAGATAAGGGGAGTTTAGTAACTGAGGAGGAAGAATAGATCCTGTTGGTTTGACTCTCTTTACAATATCCAAAAAAAGCTTCTTTGTGTTGTTATTGATGAAAGTAATTGCAGTTCCATTGCGACCTAATCTTCCTGCTCTTCCAACCTGTAAATGAAATTCAAAGAATCATTGAAAATCTTAGCCTCTATTCACTGGAAAGAAAAGGGAAGACACATAATTTAAATATATTTTTACTAATGTTAGCTTTCTTCTTATTAAACCTTAAGAACAGAAATTACTTTTTTTAAAGAACTCAGCTATAATCTTTAGTTAAATGGGAGATTATCTACCAGCTTTAAACTACTAGTCTCACCTGAAATGTGATATTAAAGCTGTTTCATAAATGGTGTCAGAAAGCAATAAACTCACTTGGATTATCATGATAAATTCCCATACAAAGAAATGAACTTATGATTCTGTAAGCATTCCTCTGAAGACTTAAAGGGATTGTGCTATAGGGAGTTGGCTTCCTATTAAAGCTATTTCATAAATGGTGTCTGAAAGCAATAAACTCTCTTGGATTATCATGATAAATTCCCATACAAAGAAATGAACTTATGGATTCTTTAAATATTCCTCTGAGGACTTAAAGGGATTGTGCTATAGGGAGTTGGCTTCCTTAGTCAAAATTCCTAATACCACTGAAATCACAGGTTTGGTCTTCCTCCTTTTCCAAAAGTGGATCTTGACAGATCACCTAGAGAAAGACTTCTACAAATATGACTAATTTCCATTCTAATGATTTGTAGGTCATTTCCAGAAATTTGTTTAAGTTTAGATTGTTTTTCTGTATTTGGCTAGAGCCTTTTAAAATAATTCAAAATTAACTACTATGCCACAGTACTTCGAAAAACAGTTGATGTTAATGCAAACATCAAATTATCTCCAACTTAGCAAAATAAACCCAAATTATTCTCAAGTAGGAAATAATTGCTACTTGCCTCAACCAATTCATCAACATTCCCAAAGCCAGTAGAACTAAGCCTCTTCATCTACAAATGGGCATGTTTCCACATATAGTGCATGATCTATTCATACTACTTGATAAACAGTATCCTCTAGTTAAATACTGCTCAGATCCTTCATTACAGCATAAAGGAGTTTCCCGGGTTTTTAAGGTCTGATAGGTCCTACCAACATGGAAAGATTTCAAGTTTAAGCCTGGAAATGGATAATGTCCCTGTCCTCTAAGGATTAAACTAACTAGTTTCAAGACTCCTGAAGAGCTTTTGTTTTTGTTCCAGTAGCAAATAAAGTCTTTTATCAAGATATGAAGAAAAAGCATTCTACATTAGTACAAAAACTGGTCACATTGATGAAAATCAAGCTTTTCCTTTTTTTTTTTAAAGTATAATCCTTAGATTTATATTTATCAGTCTGACAAAAGTATTTTATCACACATGTTAATACTTACTAATGTTATAGCACCTGATATTTATATAAAGGATGCACAAGTAATATAAAAATGCACAAATAATGCTAGAGAACCCAAGTCTTTCAAGTAAAGTGTCTTTTACAAAATCAGAACAAGTTACTGGAAAAATAATAATAGAATCCTAGAGTCCTAGAATACAGGACTCCAAAATTCTTGTCCAGTGTTCTTTTTATATAAAATATTCCTTCCCACAAATCTTTTTTCAAAAAATTAATTAGAACCTAGTTTATTCAGGATTAAATTCTTTTGTTTCCAGCAGGTTTTATAATAATTTATAATAATAAAAAAAGGTTGTTGACTGATATACAGTAATATCCTCCACTTATCCAAGTCAAACTTCTAGGCTCTTATCAGAACCATTTGGAAAAGCATGAACAAATCTGGAATTAAAAGACATTTTACTTTGCTCCTCTCTAACAGCACTCCACCCCTAGCAGCCTAAATAGCTTGCAAAATTCATAAAACTTAGTAGAAAAGACTCTCATTTTCACATAATATAACCAACTCTGTGTTCTAGCTCATAGCAAAATCTGAGTGGCAGCAACCGTGGGTTACAAGAGTCAAGCATATAGAAACAATAAGCAACAACAAAAGGCAGTTGGCAATGAGGGAGGAGAAAAAGAAAATTAAGAAATACACAAAACTAGGCAAGACAGTTTGGAGCCTTTTTAAGGACATTCCTCAACAACACTGATACATTACAACCCAGCATGATAATTGATGCTAATAAATTCAATCTGGATTTGTCAGTACCAATATAGTACACAAGGGCATTGAGTTAAGAGTCAGGAGATTTGGGTTTTAGTTCCACTTCTGCTTGTGTAAATGCTATACAAAGTACTTTGTGCATTTAGTTCCCTATTTATAGAATTAACATACTGGATCAAATGATATCTGTTAATCTATTTTACCTGTATGTTCAGTGTACACTGATTAAAGCGGCAGGAAAAGTATCAGCTCCTGTTAGAAAGATTTCCCTCAAAATGGTTAAGTTAAAAGAATTCTTCAGTGGCAAGTAGGCAAGTTTTGGCAATATAGAAAATTCACTTCCAAGGAACACTTAAAAAAAAAAAAGATTTTATCTTTTACACACACACACACACACACACACACTCATTATAATCATGTTTCCAATTTCTATAGGTACTTAAAAATAGCTCCCAAGAAACTGGGGGATAACCAGACCAAATTAAGAGGTTAAAGTCCAGGGCTGCTATCCTTGGCTCTAGAAAGTGATCTTGGAAGTTACTGCTCAGTCTGGGATGATTTCTCAGGTGATTTCCAGAACTGCCAATCAAAAATCCAGATAAACCCTTCTTTCCAGAAGATATACAAGGCAGGGATGGAATATTTGGTGGTGCCTCATTCCAGCAAACCTGTAACAGGGAACAGGCTCTGAAAGTCATCAGCAGCTGCCAAACTGAACATATCTGTAGCTGCAGAGTGGATGTCCTTGGCATATAGCCCAGATCCCAAAGTGTTCCATGTTAGTACCCCATTTTAGACTCCCATCCACTATCTTAGCAGGTGAAGGCAACAGGCAAGAAAAATCATTCATAATTAATTCCATTCTAATTCCAGCACGTTCTGGCTAAGGAAGTGTACAGAAGGCTTTTGTGAGAATAGAAAAGCTCTCTTTATGTTAGAACTCATAGTTGAGTATAAATGACGAAGACAGCACTTGCACCAAACAGAAAGTTTCTAAAAGGTTCTGCTTTGCTTGGTACAAATGTATTCATTTAAATAGTAACCTCTACTAGAAAACAGAGAGGAGACTTATATTAATGGACTTACAGAAACATTAGAGCAGCATATTTCAAAAGGGAGCCCCAAAATAACTCCCATATAGAGGTTTAGGATACCAAAGAAAACCTTTTTTTACCTGATGTACATATTCATCCATACTAGAAGGCATATCAAAATTGACAACCAATTTGACATTGATCAAGTCTAGTCCTCGTCCCAGGACTCCAGTGCTTACTACAACTTCATATTCTCCTTGAAATAATCCCTGCCAAAAAAGCAATACACATTTTGTTGCAGTAATTAAAATATAAGTTTCTATATGAATAATTATAGAGTTCCTAGGATCTTACCTATATTTGAAGAATTAGTTCATATAGCATCTCCATGAGGTATTACCTGATATTCCCCCACTAGAACTTGTTTCATAGTATTTAGGTAGAGCTTAAAGTGACCCAAAAGGCAATCTAGTCTACAAAGATTATTTCTTATAGTTCTGAGATTCTGATATAACCCCCCATTTTATGAAGCTCAGAACAAAATTAAATTTCATGCAAGTAGTAAAAATCGGTCAGAATTTGAATGTGGGTTCCCAGACTTCAAATGTAGTATTTTTTCCACTCTCGTGGTGCTTCTTCCTCAGTTCTTCAGATTTCTTTCAGCATTTGTCTAAACCTTTTCATGTACTTATTTGATTCTATTTTCTGTAGTAGTTACATGAGGGCAGCTAAGTAAAGAAGTGGAAAGAGTGATGGGCCTGAAAGTCAAATCCAGCCTCAAACACTTTCTAGCTGTGTGACCCTGGACAAGTCACTTAACCATGTCTGCCTCAGTTTTCTCCTCCGTAAAAATGATTTGGAGAAGGAAATGGGAAACCACTCCAGAATTTTTGCCAAGAAAACACTCAGGGGGGTCGCAAAGAATAGAGCACGACTGAAATGACTGGACAACAACAGAAGTTATAAGTGAATATGTCTTATCTCTCTAAATAGACTGAAAACTTTTTGAGGGCAAGGATCATAATGTTGATCACTTGGCGCCAAGCTCAATACCATGCACATAGACTATATGTTATAAATTTATTTGCTTCAGAGTAAAAAGGCTTATATGTTTCCACTGTCCGAGAAGGGGGGAAAGCCTGATTGTGATTCAAAAGCAAGAATAATATGCAAGATAACACATCACAGAACTTTAGCATTTGGTCCAGCTTCCTCATTTTTAAAAGATAAGAACAAGAAGATGGAAGCAAATGAAGTGATTTGCTTTCATGCTATAAGAAGGAAATATTATCTCATGATTGTCATGGGGGACATAATTTGACTCAAAGTATATGTGACTCAGGATTCCTGCAATGATTACCTAATGTTATCTTTGGTAACATTTTAAGCAGAGTTGGGTAAGTCAGGAAGTTTTCACATACTATTATACTAAAAGAAAGGAACCATTTCTTCAAATATATATGTTCTTCATGGATAAAATTTACCTATATAAGAAGGCTATAACTATTTCAGGAACTAATCCATCCAAAATCCATCTCTCTTTCCAGAAAATCAACATTTTGTGGGTAAGGAGAAGTAGTTGGTGGTGGAGAGGGGAAGGATTAGAAAGTGAGAGAACCAGGAGAATTTAAAATCCAAGATGCAAGATTCTGATTTTTTTCTTAGTCACCTTAGTACCCAGCACAATGCCATGCATTTAATAAATGTTTCTTAAATTAAATATAAATTAGAATGACAGAGAAATTAAGTTGGTACACACGGGCTAGTTCTTTTTAATCCACGTCCAGCTGATCTATGTATTAGTGGTTTTATAGCTGTAAATCGTTTGTTACTGTCATTTTTTGAAACTTTTTCGTATATTCCCAAATATAAAATGCTATATGTGAATGCTAGCTCCAAGTACAAATAAAATGAGAGATCCTGAGCATTCATGAGGGCTATAGATAATACTGGTCAAGATTAAAAGAATACTGACAATTTAGACCAGGGGTTGGCAAACTGTGGGAATTGGGATTTGTTTTAATGAGCAGATAATTCCAAATTTTGAAAATAACTGTTCATCTATATAATTTTAAAATCCCTATAATCTCCAGTAATCTTAACACTATTAACTATGTTACTAAAAATTCTGCCCAAATTATGACAATTTCAGAATGAAGGATTTAAAGTCATGAGGATTTGATTTCTATTTCAAAGATTAACAATAAACTTCATTTAAAGTCTTAGGGTTTACATAAGATCTATAAGAACTGGGTAGGGGCAGCTAGGTGGCGCAGTGGATAAAGCATCAGCCCTGAATTCAGGAGGACCTGAGTTCAAATCTGATCTTAGACACTTAACATTCCCTAGCTGTGTGACCCTGGGCAAGTCACTTAACCCCAATTGCCTCAGCAAAAAGCAAAAAAAAAAAAAAAAAAAGAACTGGGTAGTATCATGTAAGTGGAAATGAGACAGAATATACATAGTGTGTATGGTTTTGTTCAGAAGAAACATACATAATAGGAAAATCAAACCTGTAATATCCTTGTTCTTTCTACTTGTGATTTATCTGAATGCATAGATATGCTTTGCAACCCAGTGATTTTATGAACTGCATCACTTAAAAGGTCAGCTCCTAATTTGCAGTCCACGAACACTAGCACTGGAGGCTTAAAGAGTTTCTCATCCTGAAAAGAAAAAGTTGTTTGAAAATATGATTTTAGATTATTCACCATAGACTACCTATGGTGAAAAATGCTTCTGAGTATATTACATTTAGCAAACAGGCTAAATAGCTATTACAACTGATATGGAATTTAAAAAAAATAAAAATACCTTGTTTAAAATATTCTCTCAAGTGTTCATAACCCAATTTTTACCTCTTTTCAGAAGACAGAATTAGGGTTAGACCAATATACTTCTTATTCCCTTAAGGATAATAGAATATTAAAATGTTATAAGACAAGTTTCTGAAAAACTCATGATGAAAAATGTTAACCACTTCTAGAGAAAGAACTGATGAAGTCTGGATGTTGATTAAAGCATACTTTTTTTTACTTTCTCCATTTTTCTTTTTTCTTTGTCTATGTTCTCTTTTACAACATGGCTAATATGGAAATATGTTTTGCTTATATAATCTATATCAAAGTGCTTCCCTTCTCAAGGAATAGGAAATGCTG
>JAJPUD010000013.1:699873-726153 GCA_023553655.1 Myrmecobius fasciatus | reverse complement strand
AAATAAATGTTAAAATGTTTTTACATGTTAATTGGGAAAGAATTAAAACCTTCTACAAAAAAGAATATTGAAATCCTCATCCTTAATTTAAATCCTAAAAATAAAAATAAGTGTGGTGCTAAATAAAAATTAATTTTCTCTTATGCACTTAAAACTAGTTTTTAACCCCAGATGAGGGGGTTAAATAAGCTTGGAAGGATGAAGAAGACTTTTCAAATGGGTAAGCCTCCTTCTCAGGAGTTTCTTTATTGTTAGTCATTATGAAAAATAATGCAATCCTCCCTCTCTCTCTCTCTCTCTCTCTCTCTCTCTTTGACTCTGTGTCACTGTCCCTCTTAGCCCTGCACTTTTCTACCCCAGTATCAATGCACTGAAAACAAATCATAAGCCATTAGGGACAATGAACACACTTTAAATACTTCCTGTAGAAGGAAAAGTACCATATATAACTAAAGTACTCTCATTATTTAAGCTTTAAAAAATTAGCCAGTATCCACATAAATGGCACAGAGAAGAGAAAATGCTGACCTTGAAGTTACAAGGACTTGTTTTGGAATCCTTTCTCATATAGGCACTAGGACAAATAACTTTAACCAGCCTCAGTTTCCTCTCAGTAAAATGAAGAGCTTGACTCAGTGGCCCTTAAGGTCCCTCTAAATTCTCTAAATCTAATTCTCTAATCTAGCCCTAAATCTAGGATCCTATGATCCTAAATAAAATTGTTAAGACTTTTCTCCATGCAAATGCTAGAATATTAAAAGAAAAAGAATTTCAATTTAAAAAATTTCAACTCTAAAAATCTAATTTTCTTATGACTTAGAAAAAGTTAGGAAAAAAGTAATGGTTCAATCAAGTGTGTCAAATTTTTATAATTCCATCTAAAATCATTATTGCAAAAGTTGGGAGAAAAGAATGTTCCCATTATCTGCCAGACTTTAATTGTAAAAGTATATTTCTACTCACATTTAAGATCTCAAATAACTTCTTTTTTTTGGAAGGTTCTTCTACCCACAAAATAATCTGACGGACATTGGAACATGGCAGATTTTTTTCTCCAATGATAATTCTCACAGGTTCATGTAGAAGTTCATTTGCCAGATGTTCTATGCTTGCTGGAATTGTGGCAGAAACCAAAACAGTCTGACGATCATGAGGAGTGTTTTCCAAAATGTCAAGAACTTGCTGTTGAAAACCCATTTTTAACATGGTATCAGCCTACAATGAAATCATTACAAAGTTACAAAATGTTACATTTATAAAAATAAAGTGGCTGACACTTCAATATTTACAATGTTGTGACTATATGAGAAAGGATTCCAAAACATTTCACTGCTCTTTAATTATTCATTCAACTTAGTCACAGAATCCAAATATTCTAAATAAATTGCTGTTGTTCTCTAGATTAGCTTGCAAATGATTGTATCTTAATATTACCATCTCATTCTATTTTTTTTTGAGACACATGTGAAAAACTAATTGCCTCACAAACATAAGTATATCCATGCTTAATTGTAGTGGGGGGGAGAGGAGAAGAAAAGGAAAATTAAGAATAAACTAAAAAGTTCACAGCAGAGAACAAAAGAAAACCTATAGTGAAGCAAAAATAGACAATTGTGAATATAATGTGTTTTATTACATACATTTCCTTGAAATGTAAATTTATTAACATTTTGAATCCTTTCATATGTTCTGTCATACGTATGACAATTTTTTTCTTTTTTCTTTCATCTTTTTTTCTATTTTCTATTTAAGTTTTAAAATAAAGGGAAAAAAGCTGCTATTAAAAAAAAACCTACCCAAAGCCAAAATCTAAAACAAATATCAACTCTAAAGCAGATGTGTGTGTGTGTGTGTGTGTGTGTGTGTGTGTGTGTCCAGAGTACTGAATCTAGTGAGAAGTATTTTGGGTAAGAAAGCCAAAACTCAAAATTCTACTCCTTAGCCAATAACTATCACAGGACTTAGGGAAGGCACTCTCTCTGAATTTCAGTTTCTTATGTATAAACTTAAGTAATATTACTCCCTCTATCTAGTTAGAAAAAAAGAAAGTGAAAAATGTAAGCTAATACATTATCCCCTTTAGTAGTAAAAAGGACATGAGAGGCCAGATATAAAATAGAAAGTTCCCTGGACTGGTCTTGCATCTGAGATTTCCTTGTAATGCATTTTGGGACAAATTATAACTTTTCTGAGTCTCAGTTTCTTTATCTTTAAATAAAATGGGGACGGTAATTCTGTTAGCACCTATCTCATAGGGTTGTTGGGAAGAAAGCACTTTATAAGAAAGACAATAGGTGATCACACTTTAGTGCTTACAAACATTTTACATAAATTAATTCATTAATATACTGTATAAATTCAAAGCATTATTAAAGAGTATAACATCATATACTTTGTTATAGCATTATCTTATTTAAATGGGTGACTATTAAATAGTTCAAATATACATTGCAATATAAACATGAGTTATTGTACTTACCCTGAAAATACAAGAGTCAAGAGTGAAGAAGACAAGAGACTCAATGGACAAGGCAAAACAATCTTAAGTCTCCCTATGCTTTAACCTCTTTATTGCCAAACTTCTCAAATAAACAGTATATTCCTGGCTGCTTCCATTTTATCACTTTTCATTTCTTGTTATCTAGATACCAACATCAATATTTCACCACAACTATGCTTTCAAATTTCAACTATTTCAAAATATTATCCTCCCAGGAAAATCCAAAAATCTTTCCCCAGTCCTCATTCTCTATTACCTGTTTTACAGCACTGCACCGTCCCTGTAACTGACTTTTGTGATACTATGTAATAGTTGTTTTTATTTTTTCTCTGTCTTACTGGATCCTACTCAAATTCCTTGTGCATGCCAAATTTCCCAACTTCCAGGCTCAGTCATTGATCCCTGCTTTTCTTTCATTTGAAAAAAAGATTTTAATGAGGATTTCCATTTTTTTTTCTTATACAAGTCATTTTCTAGTATGCTTCCATGCCCATAGAACACATTTTTCAAAATAACAAGAACCTCTGATTTTTTCCCATAAATTCTTTCCTTAAGATAAATCATTCTCATGGCTTCAATTATTATCTCAATCAAGAAAATAAATATTTATTAAGTGCCAGTTATATGACAGAAATCGTGCTAGACACTGAGAATGCAAGTACAAAAAAATGAAATAATCTCTCCTCTAAATGAATTTACATTCTAGACAAGTACATAAAAGAATATACAGCATAAACAAAAGTTAATTGTACATATATTTACACACACACACACACACACACACACCACTTAGTTAAATACAAAGGCACTACCTGGAAGTGGACACTACAATTGGTGAAGAATTAGGAAAGGCTTCTCTGATGTTGACTCTAATCTATTGCAGGCTCCAAGCTCCCTAATTCTAGCCACATGGTATCAGAAGTTGGTTCTGTTCACTTTATTCAGTATCACTTCATGTAAGTCTTTACAGGTTTTTTCTGAAATCAACTCCCTGATCATTTCTTACAGCACAATAGTATTCAATTATCTTCATATACCCTACCTTGTTCAGCCAGTTCCCAAATGATGGATATCTTCTGTTTCAAATCTTTCACATCACAAAAAGGGTCACTATAAATATTTTTGTACATAAAGGTCTTTTCCTTTATCTTTAATCTCTTTGGGATTCAGATCTAGAATTTGCTTGGGTCACGGGATATGAAGTTATAATGCTTTGGGCGTAGTTTTAAATTGTTCTCCAGAATGGCTGCATCACTTTCCAACTCTACCAATAATATATATGTCCCTATTTTTCCATATCGCCTTCAGCATTTGTCACTTCCCTTTTATGTCATGTTGGTCAACCTGATAGGTGTGAGAAGGACAGTACCTCAGAGATGTTTTAATTTGCATTTCTCTAATCAATAGTGATTTAGAGAATTTTTCAAATAGCTATTAATAAGTTTGATTTCTTCATCTGAAAACTGCATATTCATATCCTTTGACTATTTACCAATGGTGAATGGTTCTTATCTTTATAAATTTGGTTTAATTCTCTATATAAAAGAGCAGACAGAGCATTGCTCTTCCCGGGAGCTCTGGTCAGCATCCTGAGTCAAAAAAGTACCACACTGTATATGCAAATGCATGTTGAGTGATCAGAGGGAAACGTTACTGTCCTTTGAGTATATGTGGCCCACTCTGGTTTTGTTCTTTTTTGAGAAAGGTTTTTTTTTAAGGTTCTTCATTTTTTTGTGTGCCATGGATCCCTTGGCAGTCTGGGGAAGTATATGAACCCTTTCTCAAAATCATGTATAATGATAATATGTATATATTGTAAAATGTATAAAACTGAAAAGGAAACCAAAGGTTAATGACAATAAGGATGTAATTTTTTTTCCTATACAAGTTCACAGATTCTTTAAATCAAGCCACAGATCTGTTGAAGAACCAAAGACAGCAGGTTAAGAACCCCTATATCTAAAGTCTTAGGTTTTCAACATTAAAAGTTGCCTCAAATCACATTATTTGGTATTTTACCACAATTTATTATTTTAAAAATATATGCATGTATATTTTAAAACACTTACTTCATCTATGACGACTATTTTTATACCACTGAGTTCCACAGAGCTCTGTTTCATTATTTCCAGAAGTCTCCCAGGAGTTGCTATTATAACCTTATAGAAAGAAGAAAGGCAAAAATCAGAAAGAAAAAAAATGGGGGGTGGGGCAGGACTTAGAGACTTGTAATTTCTTTCTTTCTTTCTTTTTTTTTAAATTTTATTTTATTTGCAAAACATATGTATGGGTAATTCTTCAACATTAACCCTTATATAGCTTTCTGTTACAAATTTTTCCCCCCAACTCCCCACCCCTCCCCTAGATGGCAGGATATCCACTACATGTTAATTATGTTAAGATACTTGACAAATCGAATATACGTATACATATTTCCAAACTTATCATTGTTATGCAAGAAAAATCGTATCTACACGAAAGACATATCAGATAAAGGAAACACAATGTAAGCAAACATCAATCAAGAGTATGAAAATGTTACATTGTGGTCCACATTTCACATCTCTCTCTCTCTGGGTGTATATGGCTTCCTTCAGTGAACAATTGGAAGTGGTTTGAAACATTTCATTGTTGAAGAGAGCCATGTCCATCAGAATTGATTGTCATATACTATTATTATTGCCGTGTATAATGATCTCCTGGTTCTGCTCATTTCACTCAGCATCAGTTCATGTAAGTCTCTCCAGGCCTCTCTGAAATCGTCCTGCTGGTCGTTTCTTACAGAACAATAATATTCCATAACATTCATATACCATAATTTATTCAGCCATTCTCCAATTGATGGGCATCGTTTCAATTTCCAGTTTCTTGCCACTACAAAAAGGGCTGCCACAAACATTTTTGCAAATGTGGGGCCCTTTCCTTCCTTTATGATTTCTTTGGGATATAAGCCCAGTAGAAATGCTGCTGGGTCAAAGGGTATGCAGTTTGATAACTTTTTGAGCATAGCTCCAAATTGCTCTCCAGAATGGCTGGATCCGTTCACAGCTCCACCAACAATGCATCAGTGTCCCAGCCTTCCCACATCCCCTCCAACATTCATCATTAATTTTTCCTGTCATTTTAGCCAATCTGACAGGTGTGTAGAGGTACCTCAGGGTTGAGACTTGTAATTTCATATGTGAGGTTGGTCCCTTCTACTTCCAATAAATTATATATGGCAAGTCAACAAAGGACCTAACAAATAGTGTTATTCTACCTTTTTAAATACACAACAGAGTAACTCAGTGTCAAAATCAGTATAGTATCTGGCAGAGCAGGTACTTAATAAATGTTTACTAACTGAAATTACAGTGGGAAGAGATTTAAGAGATTGTCTATTCCAATTACAGCTGCACAATAAATCCTTCTACCATGGCCATTCCTTATCCATGTGACAACTTCTCAGAAAGTTTTTCCTTCTATTGAGCCAAAATGGAGCCTCTCTATATAACACACACTCTTATTTTCTAATTCTGCCCTCTGGAGCTAAAAAGATCAAGTTTAATTCTTCTTTCATTTGACAACCTTTCAAATGCTGTTAAGTCTGCTCTCATCACTCTTCTCTCCCTCTCTTTCCCACCAAATCTTCTTTTCTTCAAACTGAATGTTTTCTGATAGTGCAAAAAAAAAAAACCCAAAAACAAAAAAAACACCTTTGGTTTTGTTGGGTCTTTTGAGCATTTATCACTGGATGCTTCTGCTCTAGATGTGCCCATTCTACCTGTCCTATTCTTGAAACTTCCATGCCACATATGTATAAAGGTGGGGCCTTCCTACCATTTCCATGCTCAGGATATTGGAGGCAGGATACGAAGCAAATGCACCTGAGAGAGATCCTTTCCTCTCTATATACAAATCCATAGTGCATTCCTACATCCTGAAACTACCCTAATGCAGAGATGACAAGAGACCTAGGCATCCTGCCTATCAACCAGAAGGGAGGGATTAGACTGGCAGATCCTGAGTGTGCCAAACACAAGGGCAATCCCTTGCAGTACCATCACTGGCCCCTCTTTCTCATCCTGCTCTGAAGCATTGTGAATAAGGTTTAGCAACATCCTTGTTTGTGACTTTTAATTGCCATCTCCGGGATGTCTCATGTTAGCCTTGAAGCCTTCCCTTAAAACACATGAGAGTAAAAATTTATTACATTGAGCATTACTACTTTGTACTCTTATGAAAATATCCTTTAGTCTCCAAACTGCTAAAATTAACTGGGATATTGCTGGCTCCTTCAACTAACCCTTGTAAAGCATGATTTCCAGTGTCCTCAACATTTTGGTTGCCTTCCTCACGACTCATTACAATCTGTAAATGTCCTTCTTTAAATGCTGTGGCTAGAATAGAACAGAACACCACTGATCTGGTCTGATGTGACAGAGAGGGCAGTACAGCCATAAACTCCCTTGTTTTGGATGCTCTATTTTCATTTGCACAATTTGTGTTTGCATTAGCTTTGGGGCTATCGTGTCACACTGCTGATTTATTCTGAGCCCATTAAAACCAAATGAATCATTTTCTCAGTCCTCTACTGTCTAGTATCTTGGTTTTCATCCTGTCTCAGTTGATTTTCAGCATCTGCATGTTGGACTTTACATTTCTCTCCACTAAATTTCACCTATTAGGTTCAGCTCACCATTCTAACCTATCTATATCTCTAGTGGATCCTGGTTCTGTCATCTGACATATTAATTAATCTATCCAGCTTTATGGGATCATTCTCTTCTATGTCTTCATCCATGACATTGTTAAAAAAAAATGTTGAATAAAACAGTCAAGGACAGGTACCTTAACGCTCTAGTAGAGACTTCCCACCATAATGACATCAACCCATTAAAAAATACTCTTTAGATTGGCTTACATAATTAATTACAAATCTACCTAATAAACTATCATTAAGTCCATATTAGCACAGTAGAGAGAGTGTTGGGATTGAAATCAGAATGACCCAAATTCAAATCTAGCCTTAGATGCTTACTAGCTGTTTGATCCTGGGCAAATACTTAACGTATATTTGCCTCAGTTTTCTCAACTGTAAAATACATCCCAAGCTGCTATGAGGATGAAATGAGATAATATTTGTAAAGCACTTAGTATGCTTCTTGACACGTATTTATATAATAACTGCAACTATTATTACCTACTTACCTTGCAGAGTTATTGTGAGAACCAAATGAGATAATGTTTATGGAAAAGTTTAAAAATAAGTTTATAAAAAACTTCTTTATATTATTTTTTGATAATTTTTCCATCAAGTAATTATCCTTTTTTCTTAACACAAGGCCTGGCACATAGAAGATGTTACATAAAGTCTCATTCTTTTCTCCTCTTTCCTGCCTACAAAGAAGTCACAAGGAACTGCAAAATGCTGTGTTAAAATATGGGAAGATCATATCAGTGGAATTCTATTCATTTTTCACTTTAATTATCAGTTCAAATTAAGTTGGTTTTGACTCATTCTTGATCAGACCTCTCATTGATCACCACTTCCCTTTATTTCTTAATCATGAAATCAGCTATTCTTTTATTCTTTAATATTACTCCTTGAAAATTACATTTATTGAGAAGAAAATGTCTCCTAGGAAAGTCTATCTAAAACTGAATCCTACAAGTTTCTCTGGACATAAACCTTCCTTTCCTCCTTTGCTTATAAATGCCCTATTAGTTCTTACCTTAACATTCTGTTTCAGACGATAGAGTTGGGGAGGTAAAGGCAAACCTCCAACAAGCAGAACTGTTCTCATGTTTGGCAGGCCACACATTAGCTCCTTAGCTTGTCTCTCTATCTGAATGGCTAATTCCCTGGTTGGAGTGAGAATAAGTGCCGATGGAGTTATGTTCTAGAAATACAAGAAGGGGAAAAAAAACAAACCATTAAGAATATCAACCATGAAATCTTTCTTATCCTTGGGAGGACTCTTCTTTCATCATTATTTATCCCTTAATGATTTTTTTTTTTTACTTTCTGAGATCTTTGTAATTCATTTATACCATTTTTTTCCTCCATTCTTGTTCTGTGACCTATTAATCTCTCTCTGCCAGATCCAACACTCTTTCCTTTATTCTCAAGCTATTTCTTCTATTCCCAACCAAGCAATTCCTTCCCTTCTTGTGTTAGCCTAATGAATTCCCACTTCTCCTTTAAGACCAGCCTCAAATGTTACCTCTTCCAAAACGAGGACAGGTCTTGCTTCCAAGATCTCCCATAAAGTTTTATTTTGTACATGCACCTCAAAAGTGGGAAGACAAATTTCATTCACAAATAAATTTGGTCATTTGTAGGACCTATTCATTTTTTGGATCTTTCATCCACTCACTGTATCCCTAGAACCCTACAGGTAATTTTATTTTAGATTTGGCACTCATGCCTCATAATCAACAGATATGCTTACTTTCTTCCAAATTATTTATATTTATTTATTTAGGGACTCAAAATCATCTATGTTGATTGTCCTATATATGTGTATATATGAATATGTGTATGCATTAATTAGTAGCATTCAGAATTTCATTTAAATGATAAATATTTTTAAAATGAATAATTGGAAATCTCACAAAACTTGCTCATTTTAATTACAGAAGATAGGAAACTAAAAAATGTATTGGCTACCATTTGTTTTAATATGGAAGGGTGCCTGATTAGGGTGATATCAATTAATAGTATGCTGTACCCACTACAGGTAGTTCTTTTTAACCTTTTAAATTGGTACACATAAAAAGTTTTGTTTTGTTTTATTTTTATATATTCTGTCCTATATCCTGTTTTTTTTAATGTGTACTCAATGCAACCTCTAAGGCTAAGATATAATATAGATCAATTTTCTGCTGCTTGTGCTGATAATCAACACCAAGAAAACAGAGGTTCACCACCCAGTAGCATCACACCATCTATAAATGGAACCACTAATTACGGCAAATGGAGAAGTCTTGAACGTTGTGGAAAAGTTCAATTACCTTGGCAGTATACTTTCCAGAGATGTACACACAGATGATGAGGTTGACACATGCCTTGCTAGACCTAGCTCACCGTTTGGAAGGCTCCAAAGAAAAATGTGGAAAAGAAGAGGTATTAGACTGACTATAAAAGAGGTCTACAGAGCCACTGTGCTGACCACATTATTGTATGCTTATGAAATCTTAACAGTACAGGAGTGCCATGCCAGGAAACTGAATCACTTTTATTTAAAATGTCTTAGGAAGAGTTTAAAGATTATCTGGCTAGATAAGGCACCAGACATCAAAGTCCTTCAGCTCAAGAATTCAAATTCTATTGAAAAGAGTATAACTCCAATGAGCTGGCCATATTGTTTGAATACCAAATATAAATTTGCCCAAAAGACTACTTTATAGAGGACTCATACAAGGGAAGGATTCGTATGGAAGTCAGAAGAAGCAATAGAAGGACACTCTCAAAGTTTCTCTGAAAAACTCTGAAGCTACTGTGAGACATGGAAGACACTGGCAAAAGACTACCCAGTATTGTGTGCCCACATCAAAGAAGGTACTGTGCTCTATAAGTAAAGCAGAATTGTACTAGCTCAAAAGAAAGGCGAGATGTGCATATTTAGAGACAACTCTATTTCAAATGTTCGTGTGTGGATTATTTGTTCCCAAAATGTGGTAGAGCCTTCTGAGCTCATCTTACTCTGATCAGCCACAGTCAGACACACTATACCTTGACCCCAACATAGTGAAGTCATTTTGGTCCTCTTCAAAAACAAAGGTTAATAACCAACAGGTATGTTTTCTTTCTTCCAAATTATTTATGTTTATTTAGGGACTGGAAACCATCCATGTTGATTGTCTCTTATATGTGTATATATGGATAAGTGTATGCATTAATTAGTAGTATTCAGAATTTCATTTAAATGATAAATATTTTGAAAATTACTAACTGGAAATCTGACAAGAAAATGTTTTGAGCTATTTTCTTTCATAAACTTTCTATCAAGTAAATGTGCTTTTCCCTTAGATGGGCTTTTAAATAAATAAGAAATATCATAGTGAAGCCTTTCTTTCAACTTGACATTTTGTATGTTTTGTTTTACGATAATTTTTCAAGGAGCTGACTGATCCTGACTTCATTGGATTTTTTGTTGTTGTTCAATCATCTCAGTGACTCTTCATGACTCCATTTGGGGTTTCCTTGGCAAAGATACTGGAGTGGGTCTGCCATTTTCTTCTCCAGTTCATTTTGCTGATTAGGAAACTGAGGCAAACAGAGTTAAGATCCTTGCCCAGAGTCACAAAGCTAGTAAGTGACTGAGGCCAGATTAAAAGCCAGGAAGATGAGTCTTCCTGATTCTAGGAATATCCACTATGCCTCCTAGCTACCCCAGCCTGGCAAATAGTGTTTACTACAATTCTGGTTTTTTGTTATGGTTTAAAAAAAAAAAAAAAGGTCACCACCCAGTGGTTCTGTTCATATTTTTGCAATTTAGAAGGACAGGATATTAAGGGACTGGGAGATTAGACTGTACATGTGAACTTTAACTTACTTTTTCCAAAGCTCTGATGATAACAGGAAGTAGGAATGCTGCAGTTTTTCCTGAGCCTGTGTCAGCACTGCATACTACATCTCTTCCCAAAAGTCCAATAGGAATCATCTGCATCTGAATGGGAGTTGGAACTTCATAGCCAGACTTCTTCAAGTTGTAATTCAAAACTTCAGGAAAACCACAATGTTCAAAGTCTATGATAGGCCTTGGAACTTTTTGGCCCTGGACTGAAATTCCTAGCTGTAGCTTAAGGTTTTCAACCTGATCATCCTGAAGGTTTAAAATAAAGGAGTGTTCTTTATAGGCAAAAAGGGCATCAAGTGGGGGAGGTTCGGACTCAGAGCTGGCTTTCAGAAGCTTTATTTTTTCTTCCTTTTCAGTAACTTGTGAAAGATGTTTTGCTTTACATTCCAAGCTACAAACATCTGCATCTGTCTTATCACAAATATATTCTCCATAACGACCACAGACAACACAGACAGGCTCCCCCGGTTCTGCCCAGCGCTGGGTTTTAGCAAAAGATTTTATTGGCTCTTCTGGAACACAGCCATCTTTAGCACTCTGCTCACCTAGGCCAACAGCGGCAGAGGGGCCATCTAAATCTGGCAAGAGATGGCTGTGCCCCTCTGATGGTATTGAGGTTTCTTCCCCCTCTAAGGCAACATTTGGGATCTCTCTCTCTCCTTCTGATGACAGTTTTTCTTCTTGTGGTTTTAGTTTCTTAGTCACACAACTGTTGTCATCGTCAAAAGCATTCCTTTTGACTTTCAGAGATCTTGGAATAAACATCCTTCAGTATGCTGTTGAGGAAAAGCTATAAATGAAACTTATGCCCTCCCTCCACCCCACTACCAAATCATTCTTTAGGGAAAAAAAAAAAGCACAAGATTATTACCTATATGATACTGGACTTAGAATCTTGAAGCCTTTCCTAAGCCCTCTTAATTCTAGGACCTTTCTGATTTCCATTAATTATTTCCTATTTATTTTGTATATAGCTTGTTTGTACAAATTTGTGTGTTGTTTCCTCTCATTAAATTTTTATCTTCTTGAAGGCAGAATTTACCTTTTGCCTTTTTTCTGTATACTCACTCTTAGGTGAGTGCCCGGCACACAGTAGGAGCTTAATAAATCCTTACTGACAGGAATACAATGAAATACTGCAACCAAAAGTATTCAAGATCTTGTCTAATGTCATTATTTATCTACAAAGTTCATTCAATAACCACTTCTTGGTGGCTAAGGAGTTAATTTCTTATTTAAAAAATCAAAGATCCTGACTCTGGGGGTAACTCCAGTTCCATTTTCAAACAGAACAGAAGGGAAGCTCTACCAGCTAATGGATTATCTGAGAAGAAGCAGAAACCTGTTTTTAACCATATTAATGGAAAAACAAAATGATGGCGGCTAGAATTATATAATTTTTATGCGGATTTTCCTGTAATCATTCGCATTTACAAAAAAAAAAAAAAAAAAAAGAGGAAATGGCTCGTGTGCTTTCTTTCAAAGTTTTAAAGGGACCAATTGTCAATTTCCATTTTGCAGTTCAGATATACTCCCAAAGCCTGTAATTCCTAGGAGCTATCGGGAGAGTCCAGGGAGAGGTCCAGACAATTCCACCTTCCCTTTCCCCTCCCCTTCCCAGGCCCTCTTCCCCAAATCCGCACTTCGGGGCCTGCCCATCCACACCACAGCAATGGGAGGGGATAGGGGAACTCTAAAGCCCAGCGCGCCTCTCCCAGGAGGAGCGAAATGCTCCCTGCTGCGCAGCCGCAGCCGCAGCCGCAGCCACACAGTATAGTCCCGTAATCTCCTCCTCTCCCCCAACCCTCCCACCAACCACGTCCCGCAGCTGTACGTCAGAGGCGTTGCTAGGATACGGGGAGGGGGCGGGGAAGTAAGGGTGTCCACAGGAGATGCCGCAAGAGTCGGGAAGGGACTTCCTCTCTCCTCCTTTTCCTCCGTCTCTCTTCCTCTACTGGGAGGGAGGAAAGAGCAGGAAGGAAGAGAAGTCGTTCCTCCTCCTTCCCTTGGAGCGGGCCGACGCTCGGGGCCATCTCACCCTCCGAAGTCCTCGGGCGCGTCCGCTCCGTGGGGGGGGGGGAAGACCCGGGCCCCGGACCTGAGTCCCGGCCTACGTAGTGTGGCGAGCCGCGCCTGGCCCTGGAGCTGTTCGTGCGCACGCGCACCCGGTCGGCTCGCGTGCCGCTTTCCTCCGGTTTCCTTTCGGGGCTGCAGGAGAGGATCTTCGGTGGGGGAGGGGCTCAGGGGAGACGAAGGCGGCGTTTGGCCGGAGAAAAAAGGAAAGAGTTCCAAACCGTAGGCGGGGAGACCCGGAGCCAGCTAGCATTTCCGGGGCGGGCTCAGGGCGGAGCTTGCTCAGAGATGGACGCATCCCTAGCTGGGATGATTTGCAAAAGGCCTCCTTCCTAGGGCCTTAGCACCCAGGCTGGTGACCCGAGTTCTCCGCGCCGGCCAAGCTTCAGCCTGCGGAGTGCGGCAATTGGGAGTCAAGTCAGCAAGCTTTTATTAAGCGCTTCCTGCTTGCCTGGCGAGGTCCTAAGTGCTGGAAACGAATAGACTCTTCCCTCAAATAATGTGCATCCTAATAGACACATAAAAGGAAGCTAAAGTGGGATGACGTGCCCAACCCCAGGGCATGGTAGTCTGTGGCCTAGAGACTCAGGAATCCAAATTAAAGAGTGAATGAAGGCATGGTCGGATATTATCCTGAACATGGAAATCTGGCAGGAATCTAGCAAAAAGAGGGAGAATTCAAAATAGCAGAGGGTACTACCATTGTGTGAAGTCCAGGGGTGAGGTGAGCTTACCTGGTAAAGCAGTTTCTGTGGCATGGCTGAGAGAGTCCATAGTTAGGAGTACAACGCGGAGAGTGCATTATTTGGAGTTGGGAAATCTGGTTTTGAATTTGGGCTATGCAGTTTTGCCATTCTTGTCCGATAATTTCTCAAATTCCTTCTAGCTCTAAATCTTTGATTCTGTGATTACAAATCTGTGCAAAAGGGGATGTTGACAAAAAAAAAAAAAAGTAAAGATGGAGTACAGAATCATAAAAGTTCCAAACCCAACACTTAGAGCGTCCTGATATCAGTTCCAATCCAGGGAAGACCTTGCATGTCTTAGGGGAATGGGAGTTTAAGCTCTGGATCTGGACTCAATTTTGGTTCAAATTCTGTCTTTGATCATACCTATTTATATATGTTTGTGATTGGATTTGGATTTTATAACCTTTGAGGTTATAAAATCAGCTTCCATGGATTCAATTCTAACAATTCTCAGATTTACTCATCTAGCCTTAACCTCTCTCCAAACCTTTAGATAGGCATCTTAACTCCTTTTTGGATATTCTACAGACATTGTAAAACTCAAATTTTGTAATTCTAGATCTATTGGATTGGAGATGAGCAAATAGTTAAGTTAGATTTAAGACCACCGTCTAAAACCTTCATTGAAAAAACTTTGTTGCTTAAAAAAAATTTTTTTTTTTAGCAACAAAGACCATTATCGGAGCCTTCAATAAATCATTTTCTTTTAGCTGGTGGAAAGTCTTAACCTCGATGTTGGTGGCTGTTGATTAGGATGATGTTTGCTAAAGGACAGAATGGCTGTGGCATTTTTAAAAAATGAAACAATAATGAAATTTTCCTCATAGATTGATTCTTCCTTTCGTGAAAGTTCTTTTGTAGCATGTAGTGCTGTTTGATATAATTTTACTTACAGTAGAACTTAATTCAGAACTGGAGTCTATTCTCACAAGCTCTGCTGCTGCTTTATCAACTAAATTTGTATGATATTCTTCAATAGCTCAGGGAGTAGGGAGACCCAGAGCTGTCAATATATGCAACATTTATTGATTAAATTTGTTGTCCAGAACAATTTCGGTAGTAAAATCAAAGATCATCAATCACAGATCTCCATAACAAATATAATGAAAAAGTTTGAAATATTGCAAGAATTACCAAAATGTAGCAAAGGGACATGATATGAACATATACTGTTAGGAAAAATGATGTGAATATACTTGCTGGATGTAAGATTGCCACAAACTTTCGAATTTTTTTTTTTAAACTGCAATGTGAAGCTCAGTAAAGCAAAGAACAATAAAATGAGGTATGCATGTAGATATATATGTGTGTATGTATGTATACATGTGTAAACATGTAGGTGGGTATATATACATGTATGCTTATTGATAGTATTTAAGCATATATGTGCTTATTAGATACATGTTTATGTATACACATACATTTATTACCAGTCTTCCAGATGACTATTTGGCTTGATGATCTCATCAGCTTCCATGGATTCAATTCTAACAATTCTCAAATTTACTTATCTAGCCTTAACCTTTCTCCAAACCTTTAGATAGGCATCTTAACTTCTTTTTGGATATTCTACAGACATTGTAAAACTCAAATAACTGAATTCATTAGCATTTCCTCCAAACCCTGTCTTCTTACTAATTTTCCTCTTACTACAGAGGTCAAAACAATCCTCTTAAGTCATCCAGACTCAAATCTAAATGCCATCCTAAATTCCTCATTTTCTTCCCCTCATATCCTGTCTGTTCCTAAGTCCTGTTAATTTTACTTTCCTATCATGCCTCTCCTCTGATATTACTGCAATAGTTTGGTTTTTTTTTGGGGGGGGGGTTGTGGTAGTATGGGGAGAGGTTGTTGGTTTCCACTCAGCTACAAATTGATATTGCTAAACCTAGGCTTGATTGTATCACCCTCTCTACTTAATAAACTCCAGTGACTCCCAGTCATTTCCAATATCTAATATAAGATCCTCATTTGGACTTTAAATCCCTTTATAGCCAGACCAGGGCAGCTAGGTGATACAGTGGATTAAATCAAACTGAGCTTAATTGACTTCCCCAGAGTCACATAGGTAGTGCCTGAGATTAGACTTGAACTCGAGTCTTTATGACTCCAGGCTCAGCACTCTGTTCACTGTACCTCAACTTCCTCCTGCCTGATACATAAACTGTAAACTTGGACAAACCTCTTAACCTCTTTGGTTCTCAGTTTATCCCTTTGCAAAATGGATTTGGACTATGGCCCAAGTTCCCTTACAACTTTAGATCTATGCTCCTCCAAGGACTGGAGAACCAGCCTCTCTATAATCAGGACAGACTCGGAAATAAGCATTTAGGTTTGAAAGACTGGTTATGAGATTGCTGCCACCTTATTTTAATAAAGTAATGGTTTAAGCATTGAGATTATAAAAGCCCAAAGGTTATATCCCTCTTTCTTTTTTTGTACCTTCCTATACTTTCTACCTTTCTTCCCTCCTTTGTTCCCTATATAATTTACTCACACAAATACTCTGCTCTTTTTAAGCCTAATAGGGTTAATGTAACTTTTTCTTGCTCTAGGCACAGCAGAGTTGTGCAATTGGTATAGTGGACCTGGAGTCAAAGTAAAACTGAATTGCAATCTGGCATTATTTCCCTCCACTTTAAAACTCAACATCCTTGACCTTTTATTTGTTACATACAACATTCCACTACCTAACTCTGCCTTTTCATTGGCAGTCTCCTATGCCAATTTTCCTCTCTGACCTTCATGATTCATCTCTCCCTGTTTCAAAAATTCTCCATTCAGCTGTCAAGAGATTTCTGAAAGCACTGCTCTGATCATGTCAACCTATTATTCAATAAACTCCAAGGGCTCCCTATTGTTACAACCAAGATGGAATATAAGATTCTGTTTGACTTTTAAAACCCTTCCCTACTTGGTTCCTTCCTATCTTGTCTGTGTTCTTATACTTTATTCCCCTCCACTTACTTTAAAATCCAGCATCCTCAACCTTCTTTCTGTTCATCCCATATAACATATTAACAACCTAAGTGTACCTTTTCATTGACTTTCCCACGCCTCGAATTGTCCTCCTCCCCTCTGCCTGCTGGATTCAAGACTAAATTCAAATCCCACCTTCTGTAGGATATTTTATTCAATATCCTCCACCCTTTGACCTGGCGTAGACCTGAGTTCTAATGTGGCATTGGGTACTAACTATATGATCTTGGGCAAGCATCTTTAATCTCTGTCTGCCAGAGTTTTCTCATCTGTAAGTGGGGATAATAATAGCACTGACCTTCCCAAGTTGTAACGACAAAGCAAGATATTTTTAAAGTGCTTTTGAAACCTTAAAAATGCTATATAAATATTCATTATTCTTAGGATACAATTTATTGTGAGTGATGGGAACAAAAGTTTCATCTTGAGAAATGTCTTCAGATGTCCTTGAATATTACTGCCATTTAAAGTTACAAGATATTTTCTGTCTTGACTTCACAAGAGGTATATACTGTAGCTTTGGAGAGCATGTGTGGATGAGATATTGAAGATAAAATGGATTTTATGATGTTGAATGGACAATGGGATTTTAGACTTGAGATTTACAAAGATTTAGGTACAAAAGAAAGTGGATTTACCCTCTCAACATGTCCCTGTAAAAATCTAAAGCAAAGTTCTTAATGTGGAATCCATAGACCCCAGTTAGATTTCGGGATGGAAAAAATTTTAATATGAGTTTCTTCTGCATGTCTATATTTTATTTATTCATTTAATAATATTCTGAGGAGTCTGTAAAGCTACCAATAAAGTTCATGACACAAAAAGATAAGAAACTCCTGATCTCAGTATCAAGGCGGCTGGGGTATGAACTTGGTTGTACTAGTGTCTTAATATCCCTATGTCTTTTATAGTCTTGGGCAGAGCTTTCCCCTGTTCTGGCCTCAGTGTACTCATTCACATAATGAGGTAGTTGGATAATTTCTGAAGTCTCTTGTTAGTTCTAAATCCCATGATTCCTATTAAATTTTTTAAAATTAGATTTAGATAGTTATTTCTTCACTAAGTTCAGTTTGCTGTGCCTACAATTAAATATGCCAATCCTCATTATAAAATTAGCAAGGTCAAGAAAAGAATGGTAGAAATTAAAGAAAATAAAAACATTTGTTAAAAAAGGTTTGGAAAAGAGGCACATTGTAAACATAGGCCAATAACAAATGAAGGGTCAGGTTAAATTCTTATATGGCAATTCTACAATGATTTCCAAGCTTATGGGGGGAAAAAAGATGCCTGCTACATCCCCAGGCAATAGTTTAGGACAAACGAGAAGAAAATGGACATACTGTTTCTTTGTAAATTTAACCATTATGATTGCAGTTAGTAAAATATGATATTTAAAGGATAAATCACTAACTTGTTCATCTTTTGGCTAATTTGTAAACCTCAAGCTTCTATCTGTGTTTAGAGGCATTATTGGGGCAATAAGACATTGAAATTGCATATTAAAAAGAGAAAAATGCTAAGAAATAGGGGTAGGGAGGGAGTGAATTCCAGGCATAAGGCACAGAACAGCCAATCAGTCAATAAGTATTTATTAAACATTATGCATTGTACTGCCTAAGCCTACCAAAAAAAAAAAAAGTAAAAACACTTGTCAGGAAGCTCACATTCTAATGGGGATTTCAACATGCAAACAGTAATACATCCAAAATAGATGTAGTAAAAGTGGAAGTGAGGGAGGATAATCAGAAAAAAACACCCTGCAGAGATGGTATTTTAATTCAGTCTTGAGGTGAGGAGGGCAATTTGAGGCATGGAAAACAGTCAATGAAAAGGCACAGTTAGGTTGTAGAATATTGTATGGGATGAATAAAAAGAAAGTCAAGAATGCTAGATTTTAAAGTGGAGGGGAATAAAGTGTCAGAACACTGGCAAGATAGGAAGGAACCAAGCAAGGAAGAGTTTTAAAAGTCAAATAGAATTTTATATTTCATCTTGGATGTAATAATAGGGAATCCTTGGAGTTTATTGAATAATAGGTTGACATAATCAGACCAGTGCTTTAGAAAAATCTCTGACAGTTGAATAGAGAATTTTTGAAATGGAGAGATGAATCGTGAAGATCAACCAGAACACCATAATTTCATGTTTGAGGAGTCACTAGATGACAGCATGGAAAGGAGAATGTTACCGGAAAAGGCCAGAAAGATAGCTTATATTTCTTAGCAGCAATAGAAATTAATTGGGGAGAGTAGGGAGTCATGTAGTCAGCTCTGTACTTAAGGAAATTACTGTGGTAACAATGGGGAAGGACAGAGAGGAGAGACCACTTAGGACACCAATTGAGATATTGTTGCCACAGTCAAGGAGAGAGATAAGGTGATGTGAGTGAAGAGAAGGAATCTGATGCAAGTGATGCTATAAAGATTTGGCAACTGATTGGACATGAGGTTAAGGAGAGTAGGGAGTCCTGGATAAGTTTAAGATTAGAAATCTGAGACATCTACCTTCAATAGAAACAGCAGGAATAGATTAGAAGGAAAGGTAATGAGTTTAGTTTTGTATTAAGTTTAAGATGTGTCTAGGATATTCGGTATGAAATGTCTATCAGATTTGTGAACTGAGACTCACATTTAGGTGACTAAGATGATTATTTAGGATCATAATCCATTTGCATAAACAAGATATTTTTAAGCTCATGACATCTGATGAGGTTACTAAAGAGAGGAAAAGAGGGCCTGTAACAGAACCTTGAAGACATTCCACAGAGAGAGGATGTGATTTTTATGATGAGCCAACAAAAGAGAGGTGTGGTCAGATAAATAAGAGGTGATCCAGACAAGAGTAGTATCATGAAAACCCCAAAGAAGAAAATATCCAGTGGTGTCATATGTAGCAGATAGGTAAGAGGTCCTTGGTAACTAGTAAAAGCAGTTTCAATTGAAAAGGATGATGAATTTCTCTCCATGAGAGGAGAGAAATTGCAGATATAGACATCAGCTAAGAAAGGAAAGAGAGATATAGGACTATAATTGAAGAATGTAGTAGGGTCTAGCAAAGGAGTAAGTAAAGTAGTAAGGAACCAGTTCAAGTAGTCAGATACCAGATCTTTCAGTATCCTAGAATTTATTTTCTCAAATTTTAATGGCTTCAAGTCATGGTGAGTAGCTTGGTGCTTTCTTATCTTTTCACTTACTGTATATTTCACTTCTCTGATAATTACTTTTTTAAATGTTCTAGTTAAGAAAACTCCTTGACGGAGAAAACAAGCAAAATAAGCATGTTTTCTTTCTGTAATGGAAAGATTATAGGTAGCAAATTTTGTCAATCAGTCCAAAGGCATGTATTAAGTGATTACAGTTGCCATTCATAGTATTAGGATCCTCTGACCTCAAGGAGCTTATATTCTAGGATAATAATGTATCCAGGAGGGGAGAGGATGGAAGAAAGTTAAAAAATCCTTATGAAGAAAAGGCACCCACATGTGGAAACTGGAAACTGAGTGAATGCCCATCAGTTGGAGAATGGCTGAATAAGTTACGGTATATTAATGTGATGGAATATTATTCCATAGATATAGATATATAAGAAATGATCAGGAGGATGATTTTAGAGAGGCCTTACATGAACTAATGCTAAGTGAAATGAGCAGAACCAGGAGATCATTGTACACGGCAATATCAATATTATAGGACAATCAATTCTGATGAGCGTGACTTTCCAACGGTGAGATGATTGATGCTAGTTCCAATGATCTTGTGAGGAAGAGAGCCATCTATATCTAGAAGGAGGACAGTGGGAACTGAATGTGGATCACAACATAGCATTCTCATCTTTTTGATGTTGTTTGCTTGCCTTTTGCTTTCTTACTCATTTTCTTTCCTTTTTGATCTGATTTTTCTTGTGCAGCAAGAGAATTGTATAAATGTTTACACATATTGGATTTAACATATATTTTAACATGTATGACCTATATTGGATTGCTTGCCATGGGGGGGGGGAGAAGGAAGGGGAAATCTGAAACACAAGGCTATGCAAGGGCCAGTGTTGAAAACTTACCTGTGCATGTTTTGAAAATAAAAAGCTTTAAAAAAAAAGTCCTTTTTATAAAAGATGGCATTTGACCTAAGCTTTGAAGAAAACTCTAAAAAATATAGATGAGAAAGTAGTACCTTCTAAACGTGGAGGATAATCTGTGCAAAGACAGAATATGGTGAATAAAGTATTATGTCAGAGGAACAGTGAGATCACTGTTTTGACTAAATCTTGCATAAAGTGTATGAGAAATATATTAAGATTGTAAAGGTATTAGAAACCAAGTTGAAAGGACTTTTGAATGTCAAAGGAATATGTATGCCTTCCTGTAGTCAATAAGGAGTCACATAGTTTGTTCTAATAGTGTCTGGAACAAGATAGATGATAGCACTACTGTATTTCTGGTCATACCACCATTAGAATATGGAATCTAGGCAGGGTGTCATAATATAGAAAGAATTAGAAGGGTGAATGAGGTGGTGAGAGAACTCACAATTATGCTGTACATGGATTAAAGCGAGTATATGGAGCTGGTAGTTACATAATAGCTGTCTTCAAATATTTGAATAATTTTTATATGTAAAAGAGTTTGGAATTACAGATATTGAGCGAGAGTGGGGTCAGGGTAAGAAAAGAAAGGCAGATTTCTATTGAATATAAGGAAAAACTTTAACTGATAGAATTGTCCCAAAGTAGCTTGGACTGTTTTGGAATGTAGTCACTGTCAGGGAAGGTGATACAAAGTGGAAGTTAGATGATCCCTTGTTGGAAATATTGTTGAAAAGGTTAATACTTTAGGTAATATTTGGATTAGATAACTTCTGAGGGCCCTCCCAAATCTGAAACATAGTTCTATCATTCCACTTTTGGTGTCAATTTGAGTGAATCAAATTTCAGAATTCATGGGCCTCAAATATAACTGCTTCACAGACTCTCCCTAATAAAGAATACTTGCTTCCCTATAAGTACCATAAAGACACTTTGCTATTTTTAATGCATTTTGTTGTAGCTGTTGACTTCAACAAGACTTTACAAGTACATCTAATCTGCTAGTATATTTCATGATGAACTTTTATCATGATTTTTTGAATGCCTTTCTGTGTAATAAATCATGTTGAAACCACTGGTGGGATCACTAATACATTCCTATTCCATATCCAGCTTTATGAAAGGGAAAAGCCCCAAAACATGCTCTCTATAAGACATCAAGGAGGGGCTGAGTTAGACAAGAGGTATGGAATGTACATCCTACATATCCATAACTTAAGAGTTGTGCCTAGAGCTGTGTCTTGGAACAGGAAATGCTGCAATTCTGTGAGCTGGCCTATATTTTGGTCTCAGGTATTGTTGAGACATGTACTATTAAAATAACATCTAGCATTCTTTCATCCAAATAGGCAAAAATGCTTAGAACTATTATTTATTAGTAACTTCCTACATCCTGTAACATTCACACAAAATTTGATTGGCAAGTAGAAAATCCTTTCCCCACTTTAAAATGAAAAAGAGAAGGCACAGCTAGACTATATATACTTTACCTGATATCACTTTTTAGCTCAAACCAGTACTCTCATCCCTAATTGTACCTTTGTCTGTTACATCCTAACTTTGAAAATTTAAAAACAAGTTTGATATTACAGAATGTAGTTTTAAATTGCCCGTAACCTATAACAGGAGTGTGTGTGCTTTTAGATACGGGATAAAAGGGGCAGCTAGTTGGTATGGTGGATAGAGCACCAGCCCTGAAATCTGGCCTCAGACACTTAACACTTCCTGACTGTGTGACCCTGGGCAAGTCACTTAACCCCAAATGCCTCAGCAAAAAAAAAAAAAAAAGACTGGATAAATAGACTTGTGATGGAAAGAAGCATCCACATCCAGAGAGAACTATGGAGACTTACTATGGATCAAAGCCTAGTATTTTCATCATCTTGTTATTGTTGTTGTTTATTTGCTTGTTTTTTTATTCTTTCTCATTTTCCCCCTTTTGATCTGATTTTTTTTTTGCACAGCATGATGAATATAGAAATATGTTTAGAAGAATTGCACATGTTTAATCTATATTGGATTGCTTGCTGTCTAGAAGAGGGGGGAGGTAAGTGAGGGAGGGAGAAAAATTTGGAACACAAGTTTTTTGCAAAGGTGAATGTTGAAACTATCATTGCATGTATTTGGAAAAAATAAAATACTATTAAAGACTGGATAAACTTGATCCTTATAACAATATGATCAGTATTTTGTTGATGATGATTTTGAAAAAGGCCTCAGCTACTAATTTCTTGACTATTATAAAGTCTCTATTTTCTATGCTGATCAATAGGAATTTTTCCTGCCAAACTTTTGTCATAAGTATCGGCATATAACTTCAATATTGTTGAATATAACTTCAAGCCTGGGTAATTTTCATAAGTCTCTCCTTCATAATAAGAATGATGCCTTGGAGTTACATGCCTAAGTGTAGGGTTGTGAGAATTTTGGAAAGGAAAATTTTTTTTCATGCAAACAGTCACAAATGGTTCTTCATCTGATTCAGACAGAGACTCAGAGAAAGAGAACTCTGGGATCACATTTGGCCTGTCAAAGCAAAAACTGAGAACATCTCTATTCTCCAAAGATCTTGTACTAGTTATTATCTCACACTATGATTCTCATGGAGTCATCATTTTCACCAGCAGTGAAAAGAGTCTTATGAAAATGCTATGGCCTTGAAGCCTGAATTATAGTAATATAATTCTTCAAAGTGAAGCTTCTAGGACACCAAATTATGAATAGATTGTTCCAAACCTGTTTTCCTAATCAAGGCATATTGATGATTTTTTTTTCTTCCTACATCTTGGATTTATACAAAGTACTAGTCATTAGATTTACAGGATCACAAAAACTTGGGCACATACAAAGAGTTTGTGTTTGCTAGCTTGAGAAGCTGGAGAAACAGGAATGACTTGTTAGGAGATTTAAGCATTTTTAAGTCCCTGTGAAAATGTTTTAAAACTCTGATTAAGACACATTAAAAAAAACCTGTGACTAATGTTCTGTTTTCTAAATTCCTTATATTCATTTATTCTTATTATATAATATTGCATAAATTCATATAACATGATTTGTCCAACTGCTTCCTATTCTTTGAGCTGTTTTTTTGCTACCATAAAAAGAATTCCTATGAATATTTTGGTATGTATGTCTTTAACTTCTTTAATATATGTGCCCAATAGTGGGATAAGTGGGATAAAAAATACGAACAGCTTAACTTTTCTCACACAATTCCAAGTTATTTTCCAATATAACTTCAAGCCTGGGTAATTTTCATAAGTCTCTCCTTCATAATGGGAATGACTCCTTGGAGTTACATGCCTAAGAATAGGATTGCTTGCTGTCTAGAAGAGGGGGGAAGTAAGTGGGGAGGGAGAAAAATTTGGAACACAAGTTTTTTGCAAAGGTGAATATTGAAACTATTATTGCATGTATTTGGAAAAAATAAAATACTATTAATTAAAGAGTGGATAAACTTGGATAAAGAAAAATTTCTTTCATACAAATAGAGAGTCAAATGGTTCTTCATCTTATTCAGAGAGAGAGATACAGAGAAAGAGAACTCTGGGATCACATTTGGCCTGTCAAAGCAGGAACTACTCTCCAAAACTCTTGTAGTAGTTATTATCTCACACTATGACTCTCCTGGAATCATCATTTTTATCAGCAATGAAAAGAGTCTAATGAAATGTGATTTTCCAGATAAGTTGGACCAGTTTAAAGCTCCACTAATATTGTATTGGAGAGTGTCTTTCTATAGCCCATCTAATACTATTTCTATTTTTTACCATCTTTGGCAGTTTGATGATTGAAACTTCATATGGTTTTAATTTGCATTTCTCTTGTTTATGATTCATAGTGTTTTTATATGGTTGTTAATGTTTTGAAATTCCCCTTTAAAAGCTATACAAATCTGACCATTTGATCTCTTGGAGATAGGACTATTTTTTAAAGAAAAAAATTTCTATCCTATATTATTCTTCCTTTCAAGGCCAGGTGTTGTGACAAACTCCCAGGAAATGAGAGACATATATTCTACTGTATTCTTCACTTTTGCCATGTAGTCAGATTCCCTACTATGTGACTTGAAGTGAATGTCTTTGAGCTTCCCTTCTTACATAATAAGCAAAGCCTACTTGGAGACACAGGATGAAGTGGGCACACCTCAGAGAAATGCTGGAGGAGGCCTTTTGATTATTACTTCACCCATTTTTTTTAAACCATACCTCTTAATACACATGTTCTGTTGTTTCCATAAATGTATAAGAGCACTCTTTATTTAAAATAACCTGTTTGCCTCCTTTTTGGTCTTGTTGTTCAGTCGTGTCCAACTCTTTGTGACCTCTTCCGGAGCTTTCTTGGCAAAAAATCTAGAATGGTTTGCCATTTCCTTCTCCAGCTCATATTATAGATGAGGAAACTATAACATACAGGATTAAGTGACTTGTCCAGGATTACACAGCTACTTCCTCCTATCTAGAAGTGAATAGAGCTTATTAAAATTTTCGTTAGGGATCCTTTTAAAATACTGCTTTCATGAATTTTGGCTCTAGCAAAGAAATTTCTCTTTTGGTCTGTTAGTTGCCAGTGTTCAGCATATAATTTTTTTTAGTAACTTTTCCCTTTAAAGCAGGGGTAGGGAACCTTCTTTCAGCCATTTGGATATTTTTAACATCATTCATGGAAAGGGTGCCAAGTTTTCACAACACTTCTTAGTTTTCTTATACAATGGACTTGGAAAAAAGTTTTTCTCTCTCTTTTTAATCTTTTTGGGGTTTATAGTAAATTAGAATGCTCGGGTGCTGAAGTGAGCTTGCTGAATTTATTCTCATTTTATCTTGTATATCTTTAGCAAAGAAGGGACTAAAACCTGAAGATATGTTTTACCATCATTGGTAATATGCTTTGGTTTGGCTTCTGCCTTTAGCAATGATAAACTGATTGGAGCTGATCCAAGCGGAAGGAAGTAGAGCTAGGGAAGTAGTATGTCAGAAAGTAAGTTTAGACCAACATCTTATACCATATACCAAGCTCAATTTCAAATGGATATACCTGACCTACATATAAAAGGTCATATAAAAAGTTATAGAAGAAGGGGAAAAGATACTTTTCACAATTTAAATACCAAGTTGAGGAGTTTGAATATTATTCTAGAGGCATTAGAAAACCTTCTTCCTGGAATATTGTGTAGGTACCACAGTTTAAGAACATTGATAAATTAAAGGGTACACAGAAGAAACAAACCAAGGTAGTGAAAAGTCTTGAGTGTATGTTATATGAAGACTGGCTAAAGGAAGCTAGGGCTGTTTAGAAAATTTTTAATTAAACAAAAGATAGGGATTTGAAAAAAAAA